>APFE031316302.1:0-20395 GCA_000404065.3 Pinus taeda | reverse complement strand
CTAGCTTTGGGACCAAACAGATGAATTTATAGCCAAGCTTCCATCAAGCTTCTAATGGCTATGTGTCAGTTGTTCCACAGATCAAGGTAGAGAACTCCAGATGGAGTAATGGACCACTTCAAAAGCTCCAACCAGAAAATTAATTAACTGCAGTTGATTTCCTTAATTTAAGGAAACTACTGCAGTTGGTTTCCAAAAATTAAGGAAAGACTGCAATTCAGTTCCATAACTGTAGGTTATAGTTGGAAAAACTTAATGGAGCTTAACAGTACATGCATTTCCAGGCCACTTTTGCGTAAAAGGTTCCCATTACCTATCACCCTCAGTCCTCTTTTTCCCCATCACAAAGAACCAACCAGATGCGGATGTCTTGTGAAAATATTTGTTATTGCGGAGTCCAAGCTAAGGACTACAGTAAGGAGTTCTCAAGGTAAAGCTAGTGAATGGCGAGACCACGTTGGTAAAATCGGTGCCCAGGCGTGTCCTTTTCTGGAGTTCCATAGATTTATTGAGTTTCCAAGTTAGTGCCGTTAAAAGCTAACTATAATTTTAATTATTAAACAAATTCCAAGTCATAGGGTATGATACTAAGTTATAGGGTATCATGTTGTTGTCTTTCCTAGTGTATGATGAGACTGGCATTGAGTTGATTATGAGTATGTAGATTTGATTGTACGAGCAAAGTGGTTGTGGCGAGATTTGTATTACAGATTGAGTTTGGTTTGTGTAATGAAGATGAAAGTGGATCCAATATGAAATTCGATGAAGCTAGCCTACTATGGATTGAGTTGATGTTTGTGGGCCCAGTATGAAAACGCATGAAATGTGGTCCACAAGAGTCTGAGGGTTGGGGCCTTTAGTGTGGAAAGTGGTGGCCAAAGAAACTATTAGAGGTAGAGGCATGCAACAAGTTGGGCTTAAGGCCTACATAGTTGTGGAAGTGGTGGTTTTCATCAAGCAGTGGCCTGAAGTGAGTGGTTTCTCACATGCATTGCAAGTCGGGGCCTACACATTAGTGGTGGCCAGTGTTAGATGTAAAAAGAATATTTAGTGTTAAATGTAATAATAAGAATACAAATAGAGCACAATGGTTTTTCTTCCAGAAGGGCCTAACGGCTAGTGTTCTCTTTATGTTTAATGATGTTTGCTAAGTGTGGTTTGAATAAGGAATTACATGCAGAGTCTTGGTTAGTGCAGTTGGCTATAGGTTCAAAGAAGCGAGTTCAACATTGGGTAAGAGCTTGCGCATTTGATTTAAACGGTATGCCTGCAACACACATTTGAATGTGTTACCATTGGGATCATACAATATGTTGTTGGGCATGGATTGGTTGTATCTACATAGAACCAAGGTTGACTGCTATGACAAAGCTATTGAGTGTGTTGATGACAATGGAGAATTAAGAGTCTTGCAAGGTAAGAAGAAATCCACATCAGATAGGATGGTGACAACTATGCAAGCAAAGTGTAGCCATAGAAAAGGGTGCAAGCTATTTTTAGTACACATTTCTAGTGAATAGGGTAAGGAGGTTGTCGATGCAGATGTGTTGAACACATATCTAGTGTTGCAATAGTTCAAATATGTATTTCCTGAGGACATTACAGATTTTCCACCTCACAGGGAGGTAGACTTTTTGATTGAGATAGTGCCAAGGGTGGCTCCAACATCGAAAGCACATTACAGGATGAGCACACCTGAGTTGATTGAGTTAAGGTTGTATTTGAAGGAAATGTTGGACAAGGGATACATTAGGCCAAGTGTATCACCTCAGGGCGCGCCGGTCTTGTTTGTGAGGAAGAAAGATGGTACTCTCAGATTATGCATTGATTACAGGCAATTGAACAAAGTGACTATAAAGAATAGGTACCCTTTTCCAAGGATTGATGACTTATTTGATCAGCTGAAGGGAGAAACAATGTTCTCGAATATTGACTTGAGATTTAGATACCATCAAGTAAGCATCAAAGAGGAGGACATTTACAAGACTGTATTTAGGACTAGGTATGGGCATTATGAGTTTGTTGTTGTTCCATTTGGCTTAACTAATGCTCCAACTACATTAATGTGTTTGATGAATAGTGTGTTTCGTCCATATTTGGATAAGTTTTTTATTGTGTTCATTGATGATATAATGGTATATTATAAAAATGAGGAAGAGAACATCAAGCACTTAGAACCAGTATTGAGATTGTTGAGGGAGCATTAGTTGTATGTTAAGCTCAACAAGTGTAGTTTCTTTCAAACTAAGGTGCACTACTTGGGACATGATGTCTCCAAAGAAGGCATTGCAATAGATCTAGAGAAGATAAGGGCCATCATGGAGTGGGTAGCTCCTAAGAATGTGGATGAGGTGAGATCTTTCATGGGTCGGGTAGGCTATTATAGGAGGTTCATCAAGAACTTCTTGCAGATTGCTTATCCCATTACATCCTTGTAGAGGAAAGGTAAAAATTTCAAATGGAATGAGGAGTGTGAGGCTAGCTTCGAACAACTTAAGCAGTTGTTGACACATGCACTAGTACTACAGATTGCAGATTCAGACAAATAGTTTGTGGTATGCACATATGCTTGCAAGAGAGGGCTTGGTGGAGTCCTTATGCAGAATGGAAAGGTGGTATGTTATGAGTCCTTGAAACTAAATGAGCACGAGCAGAACTATCTGGCACATGATCTTGAGTTAGCAGTGAATATACACGCATTGAAGATGTGGAGGCACTATCTTCTTGGCAGACAGTTTGTGCTAATGAGTGATCACATTGGGTTGAGGTATTTTTTGACCAATCGAATATGAACGCCAGAAAGGCTATATGGTTGGCCATGATCAACTAGTTTGATTTTGAGATTTGATACATTTAAAGGTAAAGAGAACAGGGTGGCAATCAGTAGACGAGTACAGGTACATCACTTGGCAACAATGAGCTCCTATGGGACGAACTTACAAGATAGGATCTTGCAGTGAAGACAACAGGATGTTAGATATATGGAGATTATGCACAGGTTGCAGCAGGATGATAATACAGGTACATATACATGTAGTGGTACAAGTACAAGTGGAAGTACAGGTGCAGATGCACAGGTTATCGATTCTTGTCTTACAGCAAATGGATTGGTTAGGTTCTGAGATAGGATATATGTACCAGGTAGCAGTGAGCTCAAGAAGGTGATCTTGAGGGAGTTACACGCGAAACCATATTCAGGTCACCCAAGTTATCATAAGACACTGACAACGATAAAGAGGTATTAATATTGGTTGAACTTGAAGAGGGATGTAGCAGAGTTCGTGGCTAGATGCTTTGATTTTCAACAAGTGAAGGCTAAATGTAAACATCCAGGTGGATTGCTACAGCCGATCACGATTCCTGAGTGGAAATGGGAGGTTATTTCCAAGGACTTCATCATAGTGTTTTCGAAGACAGTGAAGCATCATGATTCCATCATGGTCATTATGGGCAGGTTAACAAAGGTTGCACACTTCATTCCGATGAAGTCTACATTATCAACTAGTGATGTGGCATAGGTATTCATCAGAGATGTGGTTAGACTACATGGTGTTCCAAAGAATATTGTGTCAGATTAGGATGTGAAGTTCACTTCCAAGTTTTGGAAGTAGTTATTTGCAGGTTGGCCACAGAGTTGGCCTTCAACACAGCTTATCATCCGCACGCAGATGGAGAGACAGAGAGGGTCAACAGGATATTAGAATATATGTTGAGGATGTTGTGATGCATCAACAGAGGAAGTGGCAAGAGTATCTCCCTTTGGTAAAGTTCGCATACAACAACGGTTATCAAGAGTCACTGAGGATGAGTCCCTTTAAGGCATTCTATGGTTGGAGTCATAACACTCCCATCAATTGGAGTGATTAGGTTAGCCGAGTATTGATTGGACCGTATATGTTGGCAGACATGGAACATGAGATGCAGGTGATCAAGAAGAATCTAAAGGAAGCACATGATAGGAAGAAGAGTTATGTAGACAGGAACATGTTGTTCAAGGAGTTCCAGATTGGTGAACAGGTGTACTTGCGCATCAAACCGAAGAAGAGCTCATTACAGATTGGATCATGTGCCAAGATGGCGCCACAATTTTGTGGACCTTTCAGTATCCTTGAGAGGATTGGGTCAGTAGCCTATCGACTTGCACTACCTCTGACAGTCAAAGTCCACAATGTTTTCCATGTATCTTTACTTAAGAAGTATGTTAAGGATGCTAATCATGTAATTGAATGGTATATATTGCAAGTGGAACCATATGGATAATTCTAGCCTGAGACTCAGTTTATATTGCAGAAAAAGGTGCTCATGCTCCGAAACTGAGGAATCGAGCAATTTAAAGTGCAATGGAAGCACTTTGGGCCCGATGAAGCTATATGGGAGATGCCTGATCAGATGCAGGTCATGTATCCTTCCTTATTCTTTTTGTTTGAGTCTCATATTCATGCTTGGAATATGGCACAAAGGTGAATGACTGAAGTGAGATTTGGCTCAACCATTCTATGGTCTGGTGGAACATGGTAATCCCATCTCCAATTTTTTCATTGCATTGATAATGAGAAATTCATTCCATTGATTTTCATGTGTAAATTTACTGGTGTATATATGGATTTTTATGTATGATATGTTTATAATTTCTATTTTTGTTCCTACTATGCTAGTTATATGCTCATTTTATGACAACATCTATGTATGGCTCTAACCATGTTTTTACTTGTATATGAATGGATAGTGTGTATATGAGATAATAGAGGATAATGTAGCAAATGGCATGAGGGAACAATGGTTCATAGCGATTCTCAGATACGTATAAGATCTCCACACATAATTATGTTGTTTACACCTGTAGGTTACATGTCGATGATATGTTTGACAAAATATCTGTCGTGGCTAATAGGGGTCTGGTTAAGGTTGTGTTGAGCTTATTGCTTTTGCATCATTGTTTCCTTGTACTTTTATTGATTCCAAGCTTTAATTCCATTATGGGCAATGGTCTAGCCTCCGGGCCTGAAAAAGTGGCTGAAATCTTGGGGTCGCTGGCACATAACTTGCAAGTTTAGTCCATAATCGTTGGCATGCAAGCCTCTGAGAGCAACTTTAGGTCTATGGTCACTCCCTTGCCCATAACATGAGAGCGACTATGGCCCCAAACGTCCAAAATAGCAGTGGCACCCAGGGACAAGTTGTCTAAGTGGTTGGACTATATTTTGAGGGTCTTATTGATGATGTTGTATGATTATTTGTTATGTTTCGTTGATTCCACTTCCTTAAGATCACATAGGAGGTCGAATCTAATCATAGTAGCCTCTCGTCTCATGTTTACCCTTGTTGGCATGGTTATTTGGGTGGATGTGGGAGGAGGGTGTTACAGAGTGGTATCAGAGCATGGTTCCGCTCTCAGACTGGATGGGTTGAATGTGTTGGTCATGCATGCATGTCAGTTGCATGTTTGTCTCGTACACTTACATACTTGTTGCAATTGTTTGATGTTGGATTAGGGTTGTAGTATGGTTATCATGGAGAATTTGATGTTGATTTCGTGAAGAGTATTTGACATGAGTATGTGACTAACCGTATATGGTTATTTGTCGTGTACATGTTGATTTTATGTCACCTACTTACACCCTTGTATGCTAGTTTACATTTTGAATAATTTTATTATATGTATCAGTCTTATAGGTTGATTGCAAGAACTGATCGATTATATTCGACTACATGTGTTTATGCATTTTTGTAGTTACCTAGGCGTTTCTTATGCATATTTTCGATTGCATGTAGCAATGGGTATAATGGAGTAAGGGTTTTTGTCATGCATGAGGTCATAACATGCATTGTTGATATGGCCTTGCATTGATGATCGGATTCTAGTTAGAGTGATGTTTATGTGTTCATACATATACTTGTGTATGTCGATATGATGTTATGATTATGTTATACATGTATCACGCTGATTTGGTGATCTTGCAGACAAGGTATCCTCCCCGAGCTATACTGAGGTATGTCAACTTATTGTGATTTGGTTAATCTGACATATTATGCATTGCAGGAAGAGTAAGATCAAATGGCTAGCAAGATGGTTGGCAACAAGGACTCTCCCTATGAATCTGAAGAGCAGCATGGTGTTGGGAACTCTTCAAATTTGGTAGTTACATTGAGAAGTTTGAAGGAAGAGATAAGGGGTTGTAAGGCTCGATAAAGATCAGATCATAAAGGAACAAGAGAGGCAGACAAAGGTGAATGCTATACTTCTTTAGATTTCTTCAGACTTGCAGCGAAAAGGTACGCTTTGGATCAACCATGGACATGAGGATAAAACTAATGGGGCATATGGTAGTAGATCTCCTAATAGAAATAGGTCAAATAGATATGATACAGTGAGATATGGCAGGTTGTTGGACACTCCGGAAGGGAGGGGCAGTGAGTATAAGTATTATTTGAGTTTTGGTTCTGATAGACGTCATGATCGCCGTCGTTATCATCCTTATAGGAGCAATGATAGGGGATACTTATCGGAGGAATTCAAGAAAGCAAAACCACCTACTTTTGATGGAGATGTGAAGAAGGCAGAAGATGCAGAGGCTTGGATACTTGGGATGAACAAATTGTTTGAGATACATGAGTACACGGATAACATGAAGGCCATAATAGTTATCTTCAGCTTCAAAGGTAAAGCAGACATCTGGTGAGAAGATGTTAAGTGGGTTAGAGACATAAGGACAAATTACTTGAGCTGGCAAGAGTTCAAGAGACTTTTGAGGAAGAAGCACTTGTCATAAATGTACTATGACAATAAGGCAAAAGAATTTCATGAGTTAAATATGGGATCAATGACATACAAAGAGTACATGACCAAGTTTATGGAATTATTGAGCTATGTACCATATCTTATTGACGATAAGACTAAAGTTTAGATATTTGTCAGTGGTTTTCAATTAGTATTTAGAGATCGGATTGAGTATGATGAGCCTCAATCACTTGAGGAATTTATTGGGAAATTCAAGCATTGTTATGAATAATGAAAATATAAGAATGAATCTTAGCATGGATAGAAAGGAAAGGACAAAGGTAAAGGTAAATGGAAGCCTAAGAGGACAAGACCTCAACATGTAGATGAGAAAGAGAAGGTGGCACCACAAAAGATATTTAATGCAGCTAGACAGGGACATGAGTCGTAGTAGCAGCATAGAGGCATTGGTACTAGTCAGTTGGATTGTTGGACATATGGCAAGGAATACCTTAAGAGATATTTTCCATAGAATCAGGGAGGTAGGCCTCAGATATATAATGCACAGGAGGCACATAATGTTGGCGACGTTGGTTAGAGTATTCCACATATCTATGCAGCAGTGGACAACATGCAGGAAGAACACCAAGCATCTATCATTGAGATGGACAGTAAGCTTTATCATCAAGTTATTTATATTTTGATTAACCCTGGATCCAATTATAGCTATGTTAGTCCTGACTTAGTGGATAAGTGTGGTTTGAATAAGGAATTGCATGCAGAGTCTTGGTTAGTGCAGTTGGATAGAGATATAAAGAAGCGAGTTCATCATTGGGTAAGATCTTGCTAATTTGATTTAAATGGTATGCCTACAACAACACATTTGATTTAAATGGTATGCCTACAACAACACATTTAAATGTGTTACCGTTGGGATTGTACAATATGTTGTTGGGCATGAATTGGTTGTATCTACATAGAACCAAGGTTGACTGCTATGACAAAGCCATTGAGTGTGTTGATGACAATGGAGAACCAAGAGTCTTGCAAGGTAAGAATAAATCCACATCAGTTAGGATGGTGACAATTATGCAAGCAAAGTGTAGCCGCATAAAAGGGTGCAAACTATTTGCAGTACATATTTCTAGTGATAAGGATAAGGAGGTTGAGGATGCAGAAGTGTTGAACACATATCTAGTGCTGCAGCAGTTCAAATATGTATATCCTGAGGATATTACATATTTTCCACCTCACAGGGAGGTAGAATTTTCGATTGATTTAGTGCTAGGGGTGGCTCCAACATCGAAAGCACCTTACAGGATGAGCACACCTGAGTTGGTTGAGTTAAAATTGCAGTTGAAGGAAATGTTGGACAAGGGATACATTAGGCCATGTGTATCATCTTGGGTCACACTGGTCTTGTTTATGAGGAAGAAGGATGGTACTCTTAGATTATGCATTAATTACAGGCAGTTGAATAAAGTGACTATCAAGAATAGGTACCCTTTTCCGAGTATTGATGACTTGTTCGATCAGTTGAAGGGATCAACAATGTTCTTGAAGATTTCCTTGAGATCAAAATACCATTAGGTACGCATTAAAGAGGACATTTACAAGACTCTGTTCATGACTAGGTATGGGCATTATGAATTTGTTGTTGTTCCATTTGGCTTAACTAATGCTCCAACTACATTCATGTGTTTGATGAATAATGTGTTGCTTCCATATTTGGATAAGTTTGTTATCGTGTTCATTGATGATATAATGGTATATTTTAAAAATGAGGAAGAGCACGTTGAACTCTTAGTAGTAGTATTGAGATTGTTGAGGGATCCTTAGTTGTATGTTAAGCTCAACAAGTGTAGTTTCTTTCAAAATGAGGTGCACTACTTGGGACATGTTATCTCCAAGGAAGGCATTGTTGTAGATCAAGAGAAGATAAGGGCCATCATGGAGCAGGTAGCTCCTAAGAATATGGATAGGTGAGATCTTTCATGGGTCTGGCGGGCTATTATAGGAGGTTCATCAAGAACTTCTCACAGATTTAGTATCCCATTACATCCTTGCAGAGGAAAGGTAAGAAGTTTGAATGGACTAAGGAGTGTGAAGCTAGATTCGAACAAGCTAAGTAGTTGTTAACACATGCACCAGTACTACATATTGCATATTCAGATCAAGAGTTTGTGGTATGCATAGATTCTTGTAAAAGAGGGCTTGGTGGAGTCCTTATTCAGGATGGACAGGTGGTGTGTTATGAGCCTCGGAAACTAAACAAGCACGAGAAAAACTACCCAACGCATGATCTTGAGTTAGCAATGATTATACATGCATTGAAGGTGTGGAGGCACTATCTTCTTGGGAGGAAATTTGTGCTTATGAGTGATCACATTGGGTTGAGGTATTTGTTTGACCAGCCAAATCTGAATGACAGGTAGGCTAAATGGCTGGCCATGCTCAGCGAGTTTGATTTTGAGATCCAATACATCAAAGGTAAAGAGAACAAGGTGGCAGATGCTCTCAGTAGATAGGTACAGGTACATCACTTGGCAATGTAAAGTCCTATGGCACGAACTTGCAGGATAAGATCTTGCAGGCACGACAACAGGATGTCAAGTCTATGGAGATTGTGCACAAGTTGCAGCAGGATGATAGTACATGTAGTGGTACAGGTACATGTGGTAGTACAGGTACACTTATAGGTGCAGGTGCACATGTTATGGATTATTATCTTATAATAGATGGATTGGTCAAGTTCCAAGACAAGATATAGGTACCAGGTAGCAGTAAGCTCAAGAAGGTGATCTTGAGGGAGTTTCATGTGAAACCATATTCAGGTCATCCAAGTTATTAGAAGACACTGACAGCGGTGAAGTGGTGTTAATATTGGCCGAATTTGAAGAGGTATGTAGCAAAGTTCGTGGCTAGATGCTTTGAATATTAGATAGTCAAGGTAGAGTTTAAAAATCCAGTGGATTGCTACAACCGATCGCAATTCCCGAGTGGAAATGGGATGTTATTTCCATGGAATTTATCACAAGGCTACCGAAGACAGTGAAGCGACATGATTCCATCATGGTCATTGTGGACAGGTTAACAAAGGTTTCACATTTCATTCCCTTGATGTATACGTTCTCAGCTAGTGATGTGGCACACATATTCATCGTAGATGTGGTTAGGCTACATGGCGTTCCAAAGAAGATTTTGTCAGATTGGGATGTGAGGTTCACTTCCAAGTTTTGGAAGGTGTTATTTGCAGGTTTGGCCACAGAGTTGACCTTCAACATAGCTTATCATCTGCAGACAGATGGATAGATAGAGGGGATCAACGAGATATTAGAGGATATGTTGAGGATTTATGTGATGCATCAACAGAGGAAGTGGGAAGAGTATCTCCCTTTGGTAGAGGTCACACACAATAATGGTTATTAGGAGTCACTAAGGATGAGTCCTTTTGAGGCATTGTATGTGTGGAGTTGTAACACTCTCATCAGTTGGAGTGATCCAATTAGCAGAGTATTGATTAGACCAGATATGTTGACATACATGGAACAAGAGATGCAGGTGATCAAGAAGAATCTAAAGGTAGCACATGATAGGCAAAAGAGTTATGCAAAGAAGAAAAAGTTTTTCAAGGAGTTCCATATTGGGGAATAGGTGTACTTGCACATCAAATCGAAGAAGAGTTCCTTGCAGATTGGATCATGTGCAGAGCTGAAACAATGTGTTGTGGACCCTTTAGTATCATTGAGATGATTAAGCCAATAGCCTATCAACTTGCATTGCCTCTGATAGTGAAATCCAATGATGTTTTATGTGTATCTCTACTTAAGAAGTATGTTAAGGATGCTAAGCATGTAATTGATTAGTCTGTATTGCAGGTGGAACCAAATTGAGAATTTCAGTGGTAGCCTCAATGGATATTGCAAAACAATGTGCTCATGCTTTAGAACCGAACAATCGAGAAAGTTAAAGTGCAATGGAAGTACTTTGGACCTAATGAAGCTACATGGGAGATGGTGAATGAGATTCATGCCATGTATCCTTCCTTGTTTGTCATTTGAGGCAAGCAGCTTGACATGGTGGTTTGGTATTTGCTTATGGTGGTCTGGGATTTTCTTATGGTGGTTCGATATATTCTTTATGATGGTTTGATATATGTTATATGATGTTTTGATATGTGCTTAGATATGATGACTAGTATATGTTTGATATATGTTTTGGTATATGATTTGGCATATGTTTTGGTGTCTATATTTATGGTAATGTTGTTATATGTACCCATGTGTATAGATGTAAATACCATAATGAGTTGTTTTATAAAGCTCCACTATGCGGTATGGGTGTTATGCCATTATGGTTATGTTATCATGTGGTTGTGTTATCATGATGTTATGATGTTATATGAGTTCGCACTTAGCGGGATGATCATTGTAAATACAGTAATGAGTTGTGTTATAAAGCTCCACTATGCAGTATGTTATCATGTTGTCATGATGTTTTTCTCTTGAGCAGATCTTTCATTGTAAATATTGCATCGAGCTATGTTATAAAGCTCCAAAAGTAGTATGTCTTCTTTCAACGGGTTACTTAGGTATACGTGTGATTAAACATAGAGGACGACGTCCCTCAAGGGGGAGGGTTCTGTAACAACCCTGGTGAAAATTCCATGTAATAAAAGTTAAAAACAATAACCACGGATGAATGGGAGACTTATTCCAAGCTGAATGTTAGGAGAGGTATTCTAGGGGGTGTCCATTTGGTTGTTTATGGCTAAGAAAATTGGCAAAGGAAATGGCTAAGGCTTTGGAAAGGAAAAATGGCATTTTGGCACAAATATTTATGAAAATAATGGAAATTAGAATAAAAGGAAGGTGAAAGGTCACATGTTGCATGCGAGGAGGATAATGAAGGAAAATAATGGAAAATGAAGAAAATAGAGGCCTTATTCATAAAAATGCTTCTAAGGATCAGTTGGTAACCTTTTGTCAGTTCAGTTTTGGAGCACTCTCATTATTTCATCTCTCTCTCTCTCTCTCTCTCTCTCTCTCTCCTACTCTTGGATACTTAGAGCTTTCTTGGATCACTTTGGCATTGGAGCAAGAAAGGCAAAGAAGGCGAGAGGAAGCAAAGATCAATCAGGGAAAGGTAGGATCAAGAAACTACTATAGGTTTCATTGCAGGTATCGACTTGCATGTGTATATTACTTGCTAGATTTGGCATGCATGACATTGTATGTGGTTCTTTTCTATCATGACATGGGTTTCTCTAGGTGTAACAGTGTTTTCAGGCTAGCCTTTCCATTTCCAAATAGCTATGGTGTGATGGAGTTCTCATGTTTTGGTTGAGATAGATTTCTAGATGGATTCAAAATTGAGTGGGATGGATCTACGAATAATAGAGCACATGGCCTATTAGTCCCTAAACTGGACTGTGGATCATGGTAAAGCCACTGGCCTAGTGAACCCTAATTAAGACTATGGGTTGTGGTAAATCCAGGATTGTGTTGCCTTGGTGGGCCTAGGAATCCTTGCCAGTGAAAGGCAGGATATACAGTAAAACCAAGAGGTGGTTTTCTCTCTGTTGGGGCTAGTAATCCCGTGTTTTGGATATGCGGTAAAGCCTGGAGAGCGGGTCTCGGTTTAGGGCCTAGTGAACGAGTTTGGATTGCGGTAAAGGCTGAGAGACTAGGAGATAGGAAAATTACTCACCGTGTAGGTGGAGAAATGTGGTGGCATCCATGCTTGTTTGGCCTAGTGATCAGTTGGAGACCACGGTAAAGCCTATTATGATGTGTTCATTGTGTTGGCCTAGTGATTTGGGATGGATTACGTAAAGCTTGGTTTTTATTGATGAGGGTGAGGTGGTTTAGCCTTAGTATGCGTTGGTTGAGTTCTTTTGGTTTGAGTACCACAACCATGCTTGGAATATGGCACACGGGTGAATGACTGAAGAGAAATTTGGCTCATCCATTCTATGGTCGAGTGGAATGTGGTAGTCCCATCTCTCATTGGTTCATTGCATTAATTAATGAGAAATGCATTCCATTGATTTTCAAGTGTAAATTTACTGGTGTATATATGGATTTTGATGGCTGATATGTATATTGTATTTATGTTCCTATTATGCTGGTTATATGCACATTTTATGACAACAACTATATATAGATCTCAACATGTTTTTTCTTGTATATGAATGGATAATGTGTCTATGAGCTAATAGAGGATAATGCGGCAAATGGCATGAGGGAACAATGGTTCATAGCGATTCTCAGATAAATATAATTATGTTGTTTACACTTGTAGATTACATGTCGATGATATGTTTGACGAAATATGTGTCATGGCTAGTAGGGTCTTGTTAAGGTTATGTTGATCTTATTTGCATCATTGTGATATGAATTTATTTGTGTTATGGGACAATTTGTCAAGGTCGGCCAGCGACCAAATAACCCCGACATGTGCTCAACGTTTTAGTATAAAAAGAGATGACTTGAGAGTCATTTCACACACACTTCACTCTTGATTTTCTCTCCACTTGTTTTGGGTTTTAGTGGAAGAGAAGTCTAAGATGAAGTAGCCCTAGATGCAGGAGGAAAGGAGACTATGTGAGCTGCCCTAGAGGAGATGAGCTAGCCCTAGGCACTATCTAAAGAGACCTAGACATAGGCACTATGGACGTAGTCATGAAGGATGATTATCATTGGAGAGAGGCACCTACGTTGCCCTAAAGGAGGCTCTCCTACGCAACCCTTGAAGAGACTTTATCACAGTCCTAGAGTGACCCTAACCGCAGTCTTAAAGATGCCCTAACCAGCAAAGAGGGTCAAAACAACGTGGGCTGTTTCAAGGTCATTGTGAATGCTGAGTTGCTATTAGTAGGGTCGAGGTACCTTCCTAGAGGGTCGAGGCAAAGGAGGTTAGTGTCAAGCCGTTTAACATTTGATGTGTGGGCTAGAAACTCAGTTTAGAGGAGGTCGTATGCTACAACAAGGTTGTGCAGTAGGTCGCAGGCCATACCACCACAACAAGGGATAGCGTGGAGTTGTTTAGGGGCTGTCTATGCCCAGAACAACAATGATGGGAGCCACCACTTCTCCAAGGGTAAACCGCAGTCAAAGAGGGCTATTTTGGTGGTTGATCAAGGGTTATTACAGCAGGCAAATATGCCCTAACCAGTCACAGACATTGCAGCAATGCCACATGGTGCAAAAATGCCGCATAGGAGCAACAATGCCACATGGGACAACAGTGTGGCAGCGTGGTGCAGCGATGGCACAAGGCACAACAGTGCTAATAGTGGGACAACATTGTGGCAGCATGGTGCAACAATGGCACATGGGACAACAAGTACAAAGTGCAGTAAGGTGCAACAATGGTACTTGGGACAACAATGATACTTGGTGCAACAAGTACATGGTGCAACAATGGTTCATGATGGAGCAATAGTAGGAGTAACAATGCATAGTATAGCTCAGCATAGTACAACAATACAATGATGGGTACAATCATGATTAATGAAGCATGAAGAAATGCAGCATAATGATGATGGGTGCAACTGCATGGAGCATAGTGAGGAGCAACATGATGATGAGGTGCAACACAATGATAGGTGCAACATGGAGATGGAGTCGTCGTGGAGAATCAGTTGAAGCAGCGTGTCTTCAACTGAGTTCGGCTACCTCATGTATCATCTTATTAGAGATGATCTATGCTCTTATTTAGATAAGTCAAAGTGTTGACTTCTGCTGTAAATGTACTATCTCTCTCTCTCTCTGCTGAACTATTGAAGAACATATAAGAAGAATTGATCAAGGGTTTCCCCACATTGGGGTTTGTGCCCTGCTAGCGCCACATCTTGTGTCCTCTTGTCTTGGCTTGTCTTCTGCAATTTATGTTTATGTTCTATCTACAATTTACTATTACGCTGATGTGATTGCTAATCTAGAAAAGATATTGAGCTAACTATGAACATTTTAATAAATTGCTCTAAGCATAGAACATACCTAAAATTAACAATCATCACGAGGTCGGTCACAATAATGTGTCAACAAACTCAAGTTGTAGTGTACAAAAACCAAGCTTTCTTCCCAATTTTCGTTGAGATTCTTTCCTCTCACGTTATAGATGAAGCTATAGGTGCTCTAGCACCTCTTTGCAGAAGAAGTATTTACATCCTGTGAAAGCAATATTTTTTCCATTTCCTAAAAGTCGTTAGCGCCACACATGTCCCGCCATGTGACAATATCCAATCTGTCCTTATCTTCCATTGCATGCAAAGAACCAAATACTCCAATGCTAGTGAAGTATTTGCCCAATTCAAGACGAAATATAGCACACTCTTCCCTGTCAGGGACCAACTTGTCTAATGCTGTTATATACCCATTTTGTACCTCTGGATCTGTATGGGGTTTGGTCCTAACCCCACCCCCATGTGTAGGTTTGCCCAACCAAGATGGAGAGTAGTATTTTGGCATAAGGATATACACAAAGGAATGTAGTGGATCATTAAGTTTATCCCATCGCGCACACACAAAATTGTAAATAATATCATACAAATTGGGATCTTTTTGCTGAACAAATTCTTTTATTCGCCCCAACATTTTATCCATTTGCTCATACACTTCCTCAATCATAAGTGCATCTTTATCTGCAAAATGAATCATGTTATAAATGGGCTTGGTTTATTACAAAACATCCTCACACATGCCCAAAACAGACAATCAAGATCGGTCTCCACCTCTTCAAAACCTTCCCTGTCAAGTGTGGTTGTAGTCATGTCCTTTAATACCTGCCAGTGTTGACTTGATACTATGCTAGCTAATGACTCTCTCATCTTCAAAAGGCACCTGAATGTGAGGTAATACTAGCAAATCTAGCCTTCGCAATATTCAACAGCTCCAACCTTGAGTGATTGCGGAAAAGCCCATGGGTATTGCTATGATTGGTAATATATTTTATCACTCTTGCCTCTCTTGTGCTTTACTTATCAGGAGCCCGGGCCATCGGTGCACTGCTAGCAAAGGACATTATATTGAGGTCTTTTCAGATAGTGACAAGGAGGACAAAGTGGAGTAGGAGTGTGGTATGGGAGATGGTGAGAGTCTAGCAGAGAGGAGACCACCACCACCACCTCCATAGGGAGGGTCATCCTTTGCCCCATTCGGAGGAGTCTTTGCTTCTTTATGCAGGGTCCCCAATTTTTTGACATTGAGGATTAGAGGCACTATACAGGGGCAGTAATTATCGATCTTAGTTGACACTGGGACTACCCACAAATTCATAGATGCCCATTTGGTTCAGAGGAGGGGCCTCACCACAACCGATTTTGAGGGCTTTTTAGTCTTGGTACTAGGTGACCGCACCATGTAGTTCACTCGATATGTGCTCGCTTTGACAATAATTATGGGGAACTACTCTATGACGAACCATTTCTTTGTGGTCAATGTGCTAGACACCAAAGTGGTGATGGGTTTCTAGTGGATGTACTCCCTTGGGCTAGTTACTACTGATTGGAAGAAACTGGGGATGGAGTTCACTTGGTCGGATGGAAAATCGGTGGTCCTTAGAGGCATGCATTCATACCCACCACAGACAGTCTCAGTGCACAGGACGGAAGCAGATCTGCTACATGGGAACATAGCATGGGCCTTGGAGCTGAGGGTTTCAGAGGTTGGAGGGCAGACCCAACCACCACCTCTAGACATACATGCCTTTTGGACAGGTACTCAGTGGTATTTGGAGATATTCCACCAGGGCAGCCACCAGATAGGGGATTTGGGCACACCATTGAGTTGGAGTTGGGTGTGTAGTGATTACTAACCCTTATAGGCATCCTAAGGCCTACAAGGATGATATTGAGAGGGCCATCAATGAACTGTTGGCATTGGGCCACGTTAGGTCAAGTTCCAGTCCTTTTGCTTCTTCAGTGGTGTTGGTGAAGAAGAAGGATGGTACCTTGCACATGTGCATTGACTATCGAGCCCTCAATAGGAAGACACTGAAGAACCGATACCCCATTCCCCACATCGATGAGTTGATGGATGAGCTTAGAGGAGACAAGTACTTCTCTAAGATAGATCTACATTTGAGGTACCACTAGATCAGGGTGAGGGATCAAGACATCCCCAAGACAACTTTTCGGTGCCATTATGGGCACTTCGAGTTCCTAATCATGCCATTTGGGTTGACCAATGCCCCGGCTACCTTTTAGTCATGTATGAACCATGTGTTCTGGAGGCAGTTGAGGAGGTTTGTATTGGTGTTCTTCGATGACATCTTGATATACATTAGGACTTGGGAGGAGCATCTCCAACACTTGGAGGAGATGCTGCTTATTTTGGAGGAACAACAATTCTATGCCAAGTTGTCCAAGTATGAGTTTGACTTGACCGAGATGCTCTACTTGGGGTGTATCATTGGCATAGATGGGGTGAAGGTCCATGAGGAGAAGATACGAGCTATCTGTGATTGGCTAGTACCCAGAGATGTGATAGTGTTGAGGTGCTTCTTGGGAATCTGCACATATTACCAGAAGTTCGTCAAGGGATTTTCGCAGTCGGTAGCTCCCCTCGCAGATTTGACAAAGAGAGGGGCTTTCGCATGGACAGATGGGGCACAAATAACAATTGACTGCCTCAAGGAGGTGATGAGCAATTGTCCAAGTTTGGCACTTCTAGACTTCTCCCAGCCCTTCACTGTGGAGTGTGATGCATGGGGAGAGGGAGTCGGAGCAGCACTATCTCATGATGGGCACCCCATTTCTTTTGAGAGTCGGAAGCTCTTACCCTATGAGAGGTCATATTCTATATATGACAAGAATATGCTGGCCATTATGCATGCCTTGGCCAAGCTCTGATAGTATTTGGTGAGTAATAGGTTTTGATTGGAGACTGATCACAATAGTCTTCGTCACTTCATGGGGCAGCACGACCTCAATGAAAGATAATAGAGATAGGTCAACGAGGTGCAAGCCTATGATTTTAACATAGAGTATGTACGGGGGAAACACAATGTGGTGGCTGATGCCCTATCTCGAAGACTCGCAGGCCTATCACTCATGAGCATCTGCCATGATTGGAAGGCCCAGTTATTGGTGGAGTATTCTAAGGATAGGAGGGCATGCGAGATTCTGGAGGGTACCTATGCAGATGAGTGCTACCAGGTGATGGACGAGGTCATCTACTACCAGGGGAGCATATTTCTGGTTCCCAACTTGCAGTTGAGGGAGAGAGTGCTCCAGGCAACGCATGACTCGCCATTGTCAAGGCACCAGGGGTTCAGGAAAACGTACATGGCAGTCAGGGAGCGCTTCACATGGAAGAGCCTCAAGGGGGACGTGATGAGGCACGTATAGGAGTGTGAGGCATGTCATAGGAAAAAAGGGGAGCTGATCCATCCTGTAGGATTATTACAGTCGTTCTCCATCCTTGAGGGGAAATGGGAGAGAGTATCTCCATGGAATTCATCACGAGGCTCCCAACAGTACAGGGCAAGGATTGCGTTTATGTATTGGTCGACCGGTTGACCAAGTATGTCCACTTTTTTGCCATCCCTACCAGATATTTGGCTTTACAGGTTGCAGAGTTGTTCTTTAGGGAGACCTTCTGGTTACACTAGCTTCCTAATAACATTGTGAGTGACAGGGATAACAGGTTCATGGGAGGCTTTTGGCTAATTGAATATGAAAATGAGAAGTGACTCTCACTAAGAGGAAGAATTGCAACATAGACAAGAAACGCTAAATATTTCAAATGAAGCTTCCTCGGCTGCCTCCTCAACTCCTCTCGGCGTCGACAAAAAACCTGTCAATATTATTACCTTGAAAATTCTGATTTATGTTAAAACCCTATCAATATTACCCTGGAAATTTTGATCCATGTTTAAGTTTCATTCTAAAGCTAAGTTTATATTCATTAAAAAGAAAGTAATAGAATCGAGAAGATTCAAATAAGAAGGAAAATTACCATAAATATTACAATGCTTGAGAAGACGCCATTGGTCTTATTGATTTAAGACCAGAACGCCACACAAACTGCCTCTCCCTAAACGGAGCCCATAAAACTTCGCATAAAAAACTTTCCCCCATACGATAAAGAGAATAGGTAAACGGAGCCGATAAAATATCGCAAAAAAACTTTCCACGTTACCGTAAAGAGAATAGAAAACCTGGCATTAATCACATACCTGCAAAATTTTAGCAGAATATAAAACCAGCCCGCTAAGAAATCCCTAAATCAGAAAAGATTGTCTGTACCATCAATGCAAAATAGATATTATGGCGTTGTCTACAGAGGCTTTGCAAAATACATTATGAACCTGTCTTGTCATGATGTAACAGCCAAATAGAAAGATGTACATAGATTAAAATTGTGAAAAATATATAGAAAAAGAAATACCAGTTAAATTAATCACATCAGCCACATGCTTTATTGCAGAATTTGTACTTGCAACTCTTGTCACCGCTTCAATTGGAGTGGAAATAGCAAATAATAACACGATGAGAGTGTTGACAATAATACTGAGAGGGGGGGTGAATCAGTATTATCTAATTCTTTTTCTCAAATCTTTCTTATTTATACTTTGAATTATTTTTGCATACCAATATCACAAATAATGAGCATGAATCCAGAAAAGCAAACAGTCACATCAAAGAACACCAGATATAAGGTGGAAACCCAATGTGGGTGAAAACCACCTGCTGCAATATGTCTCTATCTTCTTTCAAATTAGAAACTCCTTTTACAATGGTCTTGTACTGGTGCAGTCCTTTACCAGTACCCAGGCTGCAACCTGCAGAGAGCTACAACTCTCTCTCGTTTTCCAGTCTCTCCTGGAAGGGAGCTACAACCCCCTACTTCTTTCAAGGACCACTTTTCATAAATTTTCAAACTGGATCCATAAATATCAAATGATCATCAAGTATACAGTCAGCTGCAATAACCAGATCAGCAATAACAGAACAGAACCCAGAACACCTTATCAACAGAAAAATTCAACCAACAGAAGATCTTAACACAGATATGCGGTTTTTCCTTTTACTGGCCTGCGTTGCTACGCATTTCTCCTTCTTCCTCTCTGCGTATACCTGCAGAGCTCCTTCTTCTGGACTGCGTGGCCACGCACTGCTCCTTTCACTGATCTGCGTACAGTACGCACCCAATGGCACTATCGCGCCGCGTACTTTCACAGCAGGTACGCACCTAAAAGAATAATCGCGCCGCGTGCTGCTGCAGAAGGCACGCACCTGAACCACTGTCGCCCTGCGTATCTACGCTCTGAACCTTCAGCGCCTCTGCGTACCCACGCACTGAACCTTCGGCGCCTCTGCGTACCCACGCACAGAACCTTCGGCGCTTTTGCGTACCCACGCACTGAACCTTCGGTGCCTCTGCGTACCTTGGACTAGGGCTGAAATAACCTCAGATGCTCAGATCTGAACTTGTGCTCAAGAGATCACCCTTCATAGGTTCGCTTCTAACCTCTCCTTTATAGATCAATCTTTTAAGAACCGAGAACCCAATAAATCAGATCTTAAGACACACAAAAGATGCACAAACCAAATGATCTCCTTTGCTTTATATAGGCAAGCTCTTCCTCAAATCAAGGATCATGGGGCTCAATAATAATAATAAAATAATCAATACCACTGACCAAAACCATGATAACCCAATACTGTTG
>APFE031316297.1:0-50467 GCA_000404065.3 Pinus taeda | reverse complement strand
ATTAAATGTATAAATACAGGAAAAAAATATGGGGGGGCATATTGTAACATTTTAATATGGAGAAAGTGAATTATAAATAAAATATTTCAATGCTAACTACAGATATATTAATATACCAGTTGCCTAGATCAACTAAGCCCCTAGAGGGAACATATTTATTTTCACTCAAAAAGATATTTGCATCTCAAGAGATTTGACCACTCTCAAAGCTTGGTAGATCCACAGTTAAGATGGATCTAGGTTACAAGTTCTAAAAAAATCTGATTTATTTTTTTAAATTTAACAATAGATTAAATTTTATAATAACTAAGTTAGATTGAATATCAATTAGCTATCTAAAGATTAGAGAAATATCTAAGGTAATTTTACAATAATAGTTTCAATCGTACTAAATATTGTAATTTATAAAAATATCCTTGCATTTTTTAAAAGTAAGTTGTTTTACATTCAATATCATATATACCAATTTGACATAAATTCACCAATACATAATCTATAATAACCATTATTTCATAAAAATAAACATCATGATAATAATAATCTAAAAAAAATAAACATCTTCTAATATACACATTCAAATTCACTACAATCATCTAAATATATATACCTTTAGTAACACATATAAATGTCGTCAGCTAGCACACAAATATAATAATTTAATAGCGAATCATCATCGTGATAACATCTAAGAAAACACAAATATTGTAATCTAAAATCATCATGACACACATCCTCAAATTAATATAAATCTCATGTCAAATAATTGTTATCACGTATATATCTATCTGCAAGCACATTAAAAGAAAATATCTAACATGACCTAACAATATACACATCAAGACCAACATATAATTTAAGTACACTAACATGAATAAACAATGCACTATATAATTATATATATATATATATATAATATAATATTATATATATAGACACACACACACACACACACACACACACAAAGAAGTCAAATAACTACATCATGAAGTCAAATAAGTGCAATCAAGTATCTGATATAGTATATGTAGTAGTGTCTGTAGCTTGGTCTGCAGCATAAGACAATGGATAGTCAACTAATTCCTCATCAAGTACATTTGTCGAACTCAGTGGAGGTCGAGGAATAAGAGGTGGCTCGTCTGTAGTAGAAGGTGGATGGTCTATAGGAGAAGGTGGTCGATCTGTTTTGTCATGAGAAACATATGACACATCCTATTTCTCTAACATCTCATCATTAGGCGACTATCGAGCAGGTGTACTACTAGAAGGATCCCGGATACCCTGAAGGCCATGATCCAATGGGTTGGGACCACAAAAAGCATCATCATCACCATCCTCGTCATCATGATCATCATGATTACCCTCATCATCATCATGACACCCTCATATGATGGATGTGTTGTTGCATGTATCCCTGCAACCCTCATCATTGCTAGTAAAGCACTAGCTTCAATGACATGCTACATAAGAGAAATCAAATCCCATATACAGTCCTTGTATATATCCACTAACATCATATCCACACTTATATCTCGAGGCCTCACAGGGCAGACTCCGTACAAAACAAAAAAATAGACCAATATATCACAGTATTATATATGAAATTTCATAGTAGCTCTCCACCCCTAGATGCCCATGCCCCCCTGAGAATGTGCCTCACCCTCTTGGGCCTTGCCCATCTGCTCATCTCCTCCATCTAGCAATGGGGGAGGAGGCATGTCCCCATTATATGAGCCAATTTCTACAAAATATATAGTACACAAAAATAATTAGACAATTTAATTAAACAAGTAAAATAATGTGCTAGAATAAATTTTATTCCAATTCATTAAAAGAAGAAAATGAAACTAGATTAATTTAAATAAAAAACTAATATTACCTCTCTGATCTGGAGGCTTAGCTATTGTGAAAAAGATGTTGGGACACCCTCTCCAATAAATCCCCACATATGGATACACAAACACAACAAATGCATGGTCATCCACACTGGCCAATAGTGTCAGTGCCTCATCTGAAATCCTCATCAGGAACTCCGACGTGCCCCTCTTAGGAATCATCTTCCCCCACATACACATCCAAGCCTCAGTGATTGGCCTATGAGAGTGATGATCAAATTTAGCCCTTGTCTCTAGAAGGAAAAATGGAAGATCTCCCTCCCCTCTCTCGACAACGTACAACATCTATCTAAATTCGTATAAAAATGGACAAAAAAGATAGAGGACCATCTAATGATACGTGGAAAATGAATCAAAGAACTAACACAATACAAAAGAGTGCAAATAATACATTTCCCATCACCATAAGAATGTGCAATGGTTCTGATTAATAATGAGAGGCACCTAGCTTCCTCTGTAGCAAAAAAAGAAATTGGTAGTTGTCCACCATGAACCCAAAAATATGATGGACGGACAACATGAGGCCTAACATATCTTTGAGTGTATGAAATCTGACTCTCAACTTCAACACCATTGGGGAAATTTAGGAATTGGGGAAAATCCTCCCTTCCCGTAAATAGGACAATGATAAAGTATATGTCCTCCTCAGTGGGCCTATACCAAAACTTAGGACTGACATGGAAATCATACTCTTGGAAATTCCATTATCATATCATAAGAGCCACTAAGATAGAGTGTGCCTTCAAGTATGTTCCCTCCTTATAGTATTTGAGGAGGCCTACATTCCTCAAGAGAAATCGCATCACTGCAGTAAAAGGGAGAGGGTATAAATACTGGGAGAGGGTATAAATACCTCTCCCTCTCTCTGGCTTTCCGTGGTTGGATAATATTTTATGGGCCTGCCTACTGCTCCTCCTCCTACTGCTACTCCCTCTACTGATATCTCTACTACATGTTTGACATATAAAATACATCATCCTCATAAATAAAATACATTTTTTTATTTATTAGATGAAACATGAATTTATAACTATGGAAAAATAAATTTTGATTTAAAAAAAAAAATAGCGATGCCCTCAAAACACATTCATGCACCGGAGTTGGTGAAATTTCAATTATAACCACATTAGTAATAGTGAGCACATAAGTTTGATGTACCACAGGTGTTTTAGAAATTTAACTTTTCATAGCAGTGTGACATACTTGTGCAATAGTGCGCATGTATAACCTATTGGCACCGATATGGTACATTCAGGTTATCGAATGCTTTGACCTAGAGGAATATTTTTAAATATTTATTTATGGTGTGTTTGGTAAATATAAATGCACCAGGAATGACATGCCAAAATACAATCTGTCACATCTTTCCCAGTGCATTTTTATTTACAAAACAGATTGCCACAATGGTGGTGCATTATGTTCATGCAATGAAATGTGGTGTACCTTGTCAATTTACAGGGTGCACCACTCCAAGTGTGAGTTGAACATATCAAGCACAATACGCATTGAATTTTATATTTTTTTTTTTTACAAAAAACTGAGAAATTCAACCTAAATTTCAATTAAAATTTTCTAAAAACATAAATTCTAATGAAACATTGACATTACTTGGCCATTTTGTTATCGAGGAGGCATTATGGACACATAATGGAGAAAAATGTTTTTTCACACCATTTGAAAAAATTGGAAACTCAAGTAGTGAGCACGATACTCAAAGGTAGTGAGAAAGAGAAGCATCAATGTCAGGGAACTTGCATGTTGAAAGAGTGGCATTGCTGCTTCAGATCTCTCCTGCACTTAGATGCTAACAATGAAAATTACGGAACAGATGGTTTTTTAAATTTAATCCTCCTCTAGTACGTTTTGTGAAACACACCGGGTTGGGATTTTTACTATATGAAGGAGTCTGGTGCTACCAAATATTCAAGCACCAATGCGTTTCAATATTTAACACATTGTGACTTTTTATTTTTCAAAATCAAAATCCATAATGCACCATATTATATGCAACTCTAGTGCATGTATAGATGGTAAAGCACTGGTGCGCTTGAATAATTTAGATGCATCATCAAAGAAACATTCACCAAAACATGGACCTCCACACCTCCACTAGTGACCTCCACTACAAATAAATTTTTGGGCTATTTTTATAGGGGCCTCCACAAAAACCTCTACTAGAAAGTTTTTTCCTTATACTATATAAATGAGGCTAATCAACATAAATTAATATGATTTATTAGTATTAATATTAATATTATTTATATTTAAGGAAATTAATGTTATTGATAATATTAATGTTATCAATTAAATATTATTAATATTAAAGTAATATAAAACATAGAACCTAATTTCAGTATAAGTCATAAACATCAAATACATGGATATGAAGTAAAATATTAGAATATGAAATAGCAAATATCATTTATCCATAAATCTAATCTGACAATGTGGCCTTTTGCAAAATTGATTTCTCCCGATCTCTCATCTTAGGGATATCAAGATATGGAGAAACCACAGTCCCCCCATGATCCATATTTTTTTCAAGAACGAAATGAAATACATATTTATGCAAAAATATGGAAACTAAGCTTCAATTCATTGATAACAAGATACTGAAAACTATTTAGATGCAGAATGGAAATAAATTAGCTCGGGTGATGGTAGCTTATCTCTGAGAAGAGAAGTGGTGGATACATGCCTCCAAATTTTGTTACAATGAGGTTTGAAGGCCTATTTATTATTGCGAAATAATGAAAAACCATAAACATCTAAAAACCTAACCCTAGGAGATGAAATGCCAAAATTTTGTGGGCCCCATTGGGGTAAATTGGTACAACAACTTCTCGGGGTCATATGTTTGGCATACGATCTTTGTTTGACACATATGACACTTCATTAGAAATATCTATCCAAGGAATACAAATTTGAATTGAAAACCCATACCATAGGCCATGGGTTTACCCTTTCTCCAAAAGAAACGTTATTTATGGCCTTGAAACGACTCTGAAAGTCCAGGACCTGAAAAACTACCACAAATAGTAAAATGTGATATAATTAAGTAAATTGAAAGAAATAGTTTGAAATAAATAGTGTTGGGGGTCCAATTGGAATAGGTGGGTGGCCACCAATATCCAACTGGATCATTCCTCCCCCCTTAGGAATAAATGGTTCTGGTTGTCTTTAGTGCCTCCATGAGATGGGGAAATTTCTGCTAAACTTGGTCCTGGTGAGCCAGTTTCCTTGGTGCAAGAGTTCACTAGCTTTGACAAATCGATACAGGTGGATCCTTTATTTGCAAGTGTTCCTGATATATGTGTCCATGATACCATTAATTGTGGCTTGTTCAATGTAGTATGGTAGATATCTGTTTGTGTCAACTTCTCAACAATGTCAGATGTGTCCAACAATGGTGGAAAGTATGGCTAAAGGCGGTCCACATTGAATATGGGTTGCAAGGCAAGGAATGTGGGGATACTAAGCCTTAAATAATATTCTCTCATAATATTGGTGATGGTGTAAGGCTCGTATCAGAGTGGTTGAAGCTTATGATGGGCTCTAGTGAGGCTCTCTTTCTATAGATGTAACCAAACTTTTTTGCCCACCAGAAACTTATGGGGCACCCCATGTTGATCATGTTGTTGTTTGTATTTAGCATTGGATTTCTCTAGGATGTCATGAACCTACTGGTAGATGTGATGAATGCATTCAATAAACCTAGTGACTTTATCAAATTTAGACTGAACATGGGAAGATTCTTTATGTGTTGTTGCAAAAGGAAACGCAACATTAAGAGGACATAGTGGTAGAAATCTGGCCAAACCCACCTCAAAGGGGTTGTAGATAGTAAATCTTTGGAGATATCTATTATAATTTTGCTACAAATATGGAAGAAAATCATACCATGTTCAATGATTCTTAGAGTTTTACATGTGTAGTATGTGCATGATCATCCTGTTGACAACCTCTCTCTAGCCATCAGTCTGGGGGATGAATGTCGTTGACTTGGTGACATTGATGTCCAACAATGAACAAATTCTTGACCAAAAAGAACTTAGGAACCTTCTTTCCGTATTTTATATAATGGTCTCTAAGGCCCCAAATGTACCCATACTCATTCTAATAAGATTCTGGCAGTGGCCTCTATTGTGATACTCTTCTTGCAGGTAGCCAATATCGCCATCTTAGAAAATCTATCGACGACCACAAACACATAGTCATTTCCATGCTTGGTATAAAAATACTGAGAGGGGGGTGAATCAATATTTTCAAACCACTAAAATTTTAAATTTCATATCCTGAATTATCTACACGGATTTAATGAAGGGAACTCGTGTCTATACTTGGTTGTTATTCATACAATTACCATATATTTAGTAACACATATTTTTCAGCTAATTCATCTTTCGTTTATCTGAAGCCAGTGCATCAATGCTTCATTCAATATTATATAAGCAATCGTAATGTGCAGTAAGAACAAAATAAACCATCACAGATAATTAACACACATGAACACCAAGATTTAAGGTGGAAACCCAATGTGGGAAAAAAAAATCGTTGTTGTCATCCTCATCTTCTTTTTAATATAAAGAAAAAATTCTTAGAGTTTTGTACTCATGAAAAATCATACCAGCATGCAGGCGCCCACCTACAGAAGGATACAACCTTCACTTGTTCTCCATCACCCACTAGAATGGAGCTCCAACCCCATGATCTTGTTTACCAACACCCACCGAAAGGGAGCTCCAACCCCTTGATATTATTTACCAGCTACCACTAGAAGGAAGATTCAACTCCCTCATTGAAGGATCCAACCCTCAACATCTTCAGGGACCACATTTCAAAATTTTTCATACTGGATCCACCTGCTACAAAACATCACATTTTGTAGGTCACATTTCATCAAACTTTTTGACCGGACCGACTACCAAAGTTTAATCCAAAACTAATAATCAAAACTAAAACTTATCACTGTAACTCAACCATTGAACCAACATAACCATCTAATCACTAAAACCTAATTGTTGGTGATTGAATTTTCATGTTTTTACCCACCTTTTTACCTTGCTTCCTATATCCATTTTACACCATTGTTGGTCAATTTACATTCTAAACAACACAGGTATACCTCTTGTTATGTCATTATGAATCATTAGTAAATGAAGCATAGTCATAGGGGATTGTTGTCTAAGTGGATTGCTAATTCGATTATTCTTGAAGATTTGAAGGAAGTGGGATCAAGGTCATGGTTCTACAATGGTGACCATCTAGCTAGCAACGCTATCTTAAGACATCAGCTGCAATGGTGGATCAATCTTTTAATCAACGTAGTTATCCTTATATTTTCTTTTCACTTAAGAAACCACTATGTAATTGTAGGAAGAAAACTACCATAGTTCTAGGAGGTGTTAGAGTTAACAAATTGTATAAGTAGAGTTACGGAGATGTGAAATCCTGCAGTTAAGATCACAAGGAATTACGTTAACTTTGAGTCTGTAACAACATACATGTATTATGCTTTTGATTAATGAAATTCTAATATTCAGAGCATTTCGTGACTTCTTGATCTCGCCATAGCCCTGATCAGGGAGTTGGCCCCACTCTCTTAACCAGGTGTTGTTGGATAGATGTGTCCATAGGTTTATTTCAATTAATTTATTGATCATTTTGAATGATTATCAGTGTGTTGTTGTGAGTCTACTTTGTTGTTACAATCATTACTATTATTACTCTTATTTGTTGTTACATTTATCACTTGTTTTTACACATTGTTAAGTTTATAGTTGAATGTTCAGTACTGGGTAGGGAAACTATGGTCTGCATATACTTTTCATGATAGCCTTAAAATACTCGTAGAGCCCTAGGTCGACAATTAATATGGAATTGGGTGAATTGCATGATTCATATTTGAACACCAACATTTTGGCGCCATTGTCAAGGAGGCTATTAAGGGCGTGAAAGTGCGACCATTATTGATAATAGGACTGATCTCTCGTCATGGGGAGGGAATTTTTCACCCTGCTCTAGGTCCTAAGCATTAGATCATTTTTGTTACTTTGATTGTCTTATTTTCTTTTTCATAGGAACCACTCTCTGATCCTAGGAAGGGATGTTCTTATGTCACCCTGTTACAGGTCCTGAGGTTATTTTTGTGATTGATTTATTTTATTCTTTGCTTTCTTTTTAGGGGCCACTCTCTCATTTGGGGAGGGAATTTTCTACCCTACTCCAGGTCCTGAGCTTTCTATTTTCTTGAATTTTTTCCTATTATTTCCCGATTGTATGCACAAAGATACAAATAGAAGGGGCAGAGGAAGGCGCTCAAAAAGAAGAGGTAGAGATCCAGGAAGAAATTCCTACATCCAAGAGATAGTTTCAAGAGTTGAGTCACGAGCATCGTTGCAAGATTCTGTTAGGGTGATATCTCATACAAGATCTGGATGGCAATTAGTTTCGAAACGATAACCTTCCCGAATAACAGAAGTACAATTTAAGGAAGAAGAAGTAGCAAGTAGAGGATTTGAGGAACTAAATATTGCAAGTTCAGAGGAAGAAGATTTGAGGGAATTCTCTGTGCCATTTGATCAAGGGAGCTATGTTAAACAACCTCAACCACATGTTATAGAACAAGTAGAGTGAGAAAATATTGAGATTCTAATTGGGTATTGGAAAATATTCATGGCTTTTGCAACCTCTTTCATCAATTTCCAATCAGAGATATTAGAGGTGATGCGCCTATGAAGCCTATTCCTTTCACATCATTACCTAATTTCCATGTTCTTTCTTATGAGGATCCAGACACATTCATTTTTGAATTCGACATTGTTTTTCTGGGGTATGATTATATTTCTGATGCTCTGAAATTGGAGATATTCCCTGCTACTTTGAAGGGCACAGATTTGAGATAGTTTATTGCTTTAGGGGCGAAATCTATTACTACATGGGATGATATGAAGATGATTTTCCTTGATAAATACCAAGACTACTGCAAATCCTAATATGTGAAGGAAGAAATCTTTAAGATAATGTAGAAAGCGGATGAGAACAAGGAGGAATTTGTGGAGCACTTTCAATATAGTTTGCAGAGATCAGGCCATCATGATCTGGATAAGAATATTTTGAAAATAATATTTCTCTAGCCACTGAGGGGGGAATATTTGGAACTATTGAATGTGGTAGATAAAGGGTATGGTCCACAGGAGGAATTCGATGCCATCTGTGAATTATGAATAAAGTGTTTACGAGGGGCTATGAGGCATAAGTAGGGGATCCAAACTCTCAAGGTATCTAGTGGTGGAGTTACAAAAGCAGAGATTGGGAGTTTGCTGGATAATTTGAGAACTGATATCCTAAGCACACTATCATCACAATTGGACATCTTACAGGCAAAACAGAAGCAAATAGAAGAAGAGAAGGCTATGTCCATTTTCTATCCTCAATGCAAGAAGAAGCATCCGCTGAAGGAATGAAAATTTAATTCCATCAATATTGGGTGATATGTGAACATAATCATTCTACTAGCACCTGTCCATCTATTCCTAGGCTAAAGGCAGTCTTTCAGGGAATAAATGAAGAAATGGATCAACTGTATTTTATGGGATCAAAGAAACTATGGCAACCACAGCCATAGAACATGAATCAATGTGCTCCTCAAGACCCTTTTCAATATTTTAATAATCTAAATTTTGGGCCTAAGTCTATAATTTTTTCACCTTCAAGGCCATAGTCTTATCAATATCCAATGTCTTGGCAACCATGTTACACTCAATTTGTTCCAAACCATTCATGGTCCCAAAATTGGCCTAGACCTACTCCTCCTCCTTCAAGAGAATTATCCCAACCTATGCCACAACAATAGCTACAACTTCCTTCTAATGCATCCATTAGTAATCCTCCTCTTCTTTTGCAACTGCATGTTCAATCCAATCCAAATCCAAACAATCGGGGGGCTCAGAAGTTTGAGATACTCAACCTCCTTGCATATAGTATTTTGACTACAGAATGTAACAAATTGAATCTCCATCATGGTCAGGTGGTAAATACTCAGACTTCACCAATCATTGTTGAACATAATGATCATGAAGTCTCAGAACTAGAACCTAGAGATTCTACTAGAACAACTAGGGATGAGTCAATACAAATTCCTATGAAACAACAAACCCCTTCACAAATGATTGTTGCTAGAGGATGTCAAACTGGTCCACCTTACCCTGATATATTATCATTGAGAAAACCAAGTCCTCATTGTGAATTCAACTTTTTAGGTGTTATGAAACCAACTCACAAAAAGATGGAAACGATACATCAATGAATTCAAAATCAACCTCTTCGAGGGGGCAACCTTCTTTACATTACATGAATGAAGAATTCTTGGATGATACAAATGAAAAAACTTCCTTTATATATATAAGAGTCTAAGGGGCCACAATATAATCAAATCTGACATAACAATAATAATATAAGGGCACAACAATAACAATAGTGGGTTTCTATGGGGCACAATAATAACAACATAGGGATAGTAGGGGCACAATAATAACAATAAGGGCTAAAATGATAAGAGTAATTGGGGCATCACTAGTATTATAGGGACCTAACATGCCATCTCCTTCAAAAAAATGTTGTCCTCAACACTTGAGTAGTTTTGGATGCTTTTGTATTAAATTCTCATCCTCCCATGTGGAATCTTTAGCGGGTAAGTTATTCCACTTGATTAAATACTCCGAAATTGATCGATTTCATAGCTGTCGAGTTCTTGTTTCTATGATTGCTTTAGGTTCCAGTATGATTTCTCCTTCCTCGTTAAGTTTTGGAAATATTGTTTGAACTTGTCTCTTGTCACCTATAACCTTATTTAAGCATGAAACATGGAAAAATAGGTGCACTTGGGAAGTACTAGGAAGCTACAATTTGTATGCCATAATACCAATATTTTGAAACACCTTGTACGAACCATAATACTTTGGTGATAATTTATTATCCCTATTAGCTTGCTTGAGGGAAATTTTTTTATATGGTTTTAGCCGTAGGAATACCAAGTCATATAAATCAAAACTTCTTTCACTGTGATGTTGATATGCCTATTATTTCATTCTTTTCCATGCCAAAGTGAGGTTATCCTTTAAGAGTTGGAGAACTTGTTGTTGATGCTCGATGTGATATTCCATTGCTTGAAACTTAGAATTTCCTCTTAAATATGATGTGATGGATGTGGATGACATCCATAAAGTGCCATAAAATGGGGTCATTTTTTGTACAGTATGGAAGGAAGTGTTACACTACCATTCAGCCAAAGGCAACCATTTCACCCATTGTGTTTGTTTATGAGAGACAAAGCAACCAAGATATCCTTCCAAACATTTGTTTACTATATCAATTTTCCCATCATATTGAGGATGATAAGAACAGCTATGAGCTAACTAAGTACTAAGATAAGAAAATAGTTTTGTCCAAAAATTTCCAGTGAAAATGGGATCTTTGTTTCTTCCAATAATCTTTGGGTTTCCATGTAGCTTTTGAATTGTTTCCATAAATGTAGTAGAAACTGTACTAACTTTAAATGAAAGAGATAATACACAGAAGTTTGCATACTTGGTAAGTCTATCAATTACCACCATGATGACACTCTTTCCTTCGGACTTGGATAAACCTATGATAAAATCCATTGAAACTCCTCCCAATGTTGGCCTAGAATGGATAAAGGTTGTAATAAACCTAGAGCCTTGATTTCTTCAAACTTACTTTGTTGGAAAACCAAACATTCAGCCACAAACTTTTGAATATCTAATTTAAGGGAATCCCAAAAATATTCCTTCTTAACCCTGTGGTAAGTTTTTAAAAATCCTTAGTGCCCTCCTAAGGGAAAAGTGTGCAATTCCATAAGATTTTTTTTTTTTGAGTTGGTAATTATTACCTAGGTATAAGCAATCTTTGTACCGTAACAAATCATTTTCCAACTAAATGTATCAGATGTACTGGGATCTTATTGTATCTTTTGAATGAGTGCCCACACTTCTTCATCATTCTTCCATTCATCCCTTGTTTCGTTTATCCAATCTAGTTGGATAATAGAAATGGCACAAAACAATAATTCCACATCCTCATCCTTTCTTGAGAGTGCATCAGCCACAACATTTTGCTTCCCTTTTTTGTAGATGATTTCAAAGTCATAACCCAAAATATTTGTGACTCATTCTTGCCGCTCTTCTAAATATAGTATTTTCTAAAAAGTATTTAAGATTATCATGATCCGTTTTTACCTTGAAGTGTCTTCCCATTAGGTAGGGTCACCATTTCTGAAGTGCATGTAGTACTGCCAACATTTCATTCTCATAAATAGCTTTGTGTAAATACTTTCCTTTGATTGGATGATTGTCAAAAGCAATGGCTCTTTCTTCTTTCTTTAAAACAACACCAATTCCATTTCCTGAGGCATCACATTCCACAATAAAGGCTTTTGTGGAGTACGACATAGTTAAGACCAGTGCTTGGCACATTGCCTCCTTAAGATGTTCAAATGCCTTCATTGCTTTTGGAGTCCATGAAAATGCATCTTTCTTCAATAATGTTGTTAGAGGCGCTGCTATTCTCCCATATCTCTTAAGAAACATGTGATAATACCCCATCAACCCAAGAAATCCTCGTAGATGCTTTATGGATGTGGGGATTTTCCATTCTTTAATGACTTTAATTTTTCTAGTGTCTACCTTAACACCTTCATAAGGTACAATATGACCCAAATATTCCACCTCTTGAACTCCAAATAAACATTTGGAGCTTTTTTCATATAATTGTTTCTTGTCTAGTAGTTTGAGCGCCCTGTCAACATGTTGAATATGATCCCTCAAAGACTTGTTGTAGATTAGTATATCATCAAAGAATACTAACACAAATATTCTAAGGAAGGTTTTGAAAATGGAATTCATCAAACCTTGAAATTTTGAAGGTGCATTGGTAAGGCCAAAAGGCATGACTAAAAATTCACAATGACCCTTATGAGTTCTAAATGTTGTTTTCATAATGTCTTCAGTCTTCATTCTGATTTGATGATATCCTGAATGAAGATCCAACTTGGTGAAGTAAATTGATCCATTCAATTCATCCAATAATTTATCAATGACAGGAATGGGAAATTTATCTTTAATAGTGAGGTTGTTGAGCTCCCTATAATCCAGACACATGCCCCATGACCCATCCTTCTCGTGCAACAATACTACCGGAGTAGAGAAAGAACTTTGACTAGGATGAATTATACTAGCCTCTAGCATTTTTGCAACCATACATTCAATTTCACTCTTTTGGGCATAGGGATATCTATAAGGCCTGATGTTTGGAGGAACACTTCTTGGAATCAAATGAATAGCATGATCATAATCACGAATAGGTGGGAGACCTTTGGGAAATACCTTGGAATAATTGTCCAAGACTTTTTGGAGATCTGGAGAAATAGATTATTTCAATGTGGGAACCTGTAGCGAACATAATTGTGCAATTACATCTCGTTTTTATTTCTGTAGAAGCTTTGTCATTACATTACAGTTGGTTATATTTCTTGGTTTCACTATGATACCTCTTAATTGAAATTCCTTTCCTTCTGAAGAAAATTTCATGAAAAAATCTTGAAAATTAAAATCTGTTGTACCTAAGGATTGTAGCCATTGGACTCCTAGTACTAAGCACCACCCATTGGAATGGAAAGCATTGGGATATTCAATACATATTCTCCCATTGATAGCTTGATATTATGACACTTTCTAGAGAAATTTATGGTTCCTCAACTTGCAACCATCAATTGACACTCTGTTGTTGGCTATAGGAAGAAATTCAATTCCTTGGCTATCTTAAAATGAATACAATTATGGGTACTTCCCGAATCAATAAAAAATATTACCTTTTTCTTCTTGATATGTCCTTCTATATCGATAGTTTGAGGAGTTTTAGTTTCGTTCAATGCATTACAAGATATGGCCAGATTCATTTCTTCTTTCTCTAAGGTTTATTCCTGGTGTATAACCTCTTCTTTTCACATTTCTTGTTCATTTTCTTCCTCCTCTTCACAATCTATGTAAAATAATTTCTTCGCAGCATACTTATGACCTTTAGTGTATTTTCTATCACAACTATAACAAAGCCCTTTTGCTATTTTTTCTTCCAATTGTTTTGGTGTCAACCTTGTAGGTTGCGGAAGGCTAGGGGCAACAACACTTCCATCTTGATAATTGTGAGTGGTAGGCTTCCTTGTGGCCATAATTTTTCTTTCCATTTTTCTTGCCAACATGAATGCCTTCTCCAATGAATCAGGTTCCCAAATGCGAACCTCATGTTGGACGTTATCCTTTAAAGTCCCCATGAACACATGAATCCTATGTTCCTCTGGAATATCTTTTACCATTATATTCAATTTTTGGAAGTTGTCAATCTGCTCCATCACTGAACCCTTTTCTTTGAGATTTATCAATTGGCTAAAAAAAGTGTTTCTTTTTTTATCCTCATAATTTGTTATCTTTTCCTCTGTAAAAGTTTCCCAAGTGACAATTTTTTTACGAGAGAAAAGCCATCGATACCATACAAATTAATTTGGTTCCAAATATAAAGTTGCAATCCGTATCTTTTTTGTGTTTTTCACATTACGGAGATCGAAATATTTCTCCATCTATAGTATCCATGTTCTAGGATGCTTGCCATCAAAATTCCTCATATCAATCTTTGGAACATGGTGGGTCTTCAATCCAACATTAGAGTCTATGAAATCATTATTAACATTTATTTTTTTCTCATGATGAGATTTCTCTACTACCTTTCTGCCACTGGCAAGCCTTTCTTGTAGAAACTTTGTCAAACCTTCCTTCAAACCTTCCAGGTCTTTCTTAAAATTTTCAATGTTTACATTCTTTGAATCATGATTAACATTTATTTGGTTCCCATTTTGACTTTTCTCTACTACCTTTTCGCCATTAGGAGCCTTTCTTGTAGCAACTTTGTCAAACCTTCCTTCCAACCCTCCATGTCCTTCTTCCAATCTTCAATGTTGTCTTTCATACCATCCACCTTAGCTTCCACGCCTTTCTTTAAACCATCCATCTTATCTTCCATGACTTTATTTAAACCATCCATCTTAGCTTCTGTTACATTTTGTGAGAGTGAAATTTGTTGCACTTTGTCTCGTAATTTTGATATATCATGTTGCATTTCTTCCTCTTCTTCATGAGTAATGCTAGATATTTCAGGTTTCTTAATAGTTTTTTCCATTTTCTTTCTTTGGGGCATCAATTAATGATAATTATTCTTCATTATGCCCTAGGAATTCCTTCAAACTAATTTTTCAAACCAAACTTATGCAAAATTTTAAAAAACCTACACACCTTTTTTCACTTTGTAGGAGCTCGATATTGAATCTAATGTATCTCTAAATTTTGCATCTCCAACGTATAAAATTGTGACTGTGGTATCCTATGAGTCTTCTTTCTAACACCCCCAGTCTGATCAAAATTGTGTTCTCCAAGCAAGCGTTAGGTCAAATCTCCCAAGATGACATCATTATACACTTTGTCAAGAGATAGAACTTGTACAAAGTTCCACGTGTCACCATTTCAACCTTCCGACCTGAAAATGAGGTACAAAGAACTAAAATCTGTATTATTTTTGTAAATTCTTACGAAATTTCAATCTGATACTTAGAGAGAAAGTTATGACGATTTTCCCAAGGTCACCTATTTGTGATGTAATTCAAGAGCCTCTAAAAATCCTAACTTCCTTGGATCATATCTCCACAAATATCATGTGACAAGATATGCAATTCAGACTAGAGGATAATCGGTATTTTAGCTCACATGGGTTTTTTTTGAGCTTATGAAACATCACAATTTTTTCTTTTATAGCGAAAATTCATTGATGACTTGTTTTGGAGCAGCAAAACCCTAGGATCCAAAGATTTGATACCAAATGTTATGAAAGCAACTCACAAAAGGATAGAAAAGATAGATCAACAACCTCAAAATCAGCCTCTTCGAGGGGGAAACCTCCTTCACATTACACATATAAAAAATTCTTGGACGATATAAATGACAAAACCTTCTTTCTATATATAGGAGTCTAAGGGGTCACAATATAATCAAAGCCGACATAACAATAATAATATAAGGGAACAACATTAACAATAGTGGGCTTTTATGGGGCACAATAACAAAAATATGGGGACAATAATAGAAATAAGGGCTACAATGGAAATAGTAATGGGGGGATCACTACTACTATAGGAACCTAACATTAGAGGAACTGCAAAATTTATTTGTCAAAATCTCGTTAATTCTGGCTATGAAGGATGTACCAATTTATGCAAAACAATTATAGAATATTTCTCTAAGAAACTTGGCAGAAAACCAAAGGATCCAATCACTATTCATGTTATGGGGAAATTATTAGACATAACGTTGGGGAAGCCTATACTTGTTAAATATGGGGATGTAAGAACTCGATTTTGACAGTACAGATTAATGGGGTTGATATCCCAAACGTACTAGTAGATTTAGGGGCAATGATTAACATTATAGCGTTCGCAACTATGATTACCTTGGATTTGTGGAACTCTAAACAAACTCCCACCATCCTAGAATATGCATATTGGTCTACAATAAGATCGGTAGGGAAGCTAGAAGATATAACCATTTCAGTAGGCTCATGGATATACCCTGTCAATATTTTGGTTTTACATACTCAATCCCCAGTTGGTGGACACCCTTTGATTTTAGGAAGACCTTCGCTTGCAACCGCAGATGTTTACATTGGGTGTCAGTATGGAAATATGGTAATATCCAATGGGGAAGCTACAAAGAATCTTATCCTCTACCCCCCGTCCGAACCAATTTCCTCACATAAACCAATATTTAAATTGATGTAAAAATCTCTACCTATGAAGAGCCTAAATTCGAGAATGAAGAAGTTAGACCAATCCTTACCATCAATAAAACTCTTTGTTTCAAGGATGAAATGGAGGATGACACCATTAACACTTTTCTCAGTAGTCCCAACTTGTCAACTATTAAAATCTTTCATGAGTTGTAGCCTTTAGGAAAATATGGAACCAGAAACAAAAGTTGGAAATATTCATGTAATTGTACCCTGTGACAACATTTCTGTAGAAATTGAACCAGGGAAAACATTGGATATTAATCCCGAACTTTCTCCCTCCCAAACTAAACGGTTACTGGAGGTCCTTCAGGAACATAAAGGATGCTTCTCTTAGGAGTATACATATATGAAATGCATCCCTACTGATTTATGCACTCATCACATATACATTAAATAAGAATGTCAACCTATTAGGAAGCCATAGAGAAGAATGAACCCTGCCTTAAAAAACATTGTCAAGGATTAATTACAGAAGCTATTAGATGTGGGTTTCATTTATCTTATAATAGATAGTCAATGGGTTTCCCCACTGGTCATTGTTCCTAAGAAGAATGAGAAGTGGTAGATTTGTGTAGATTACAGGGAATTAAATAAAGCAACTTTAAAAGATTATTTTCCTCTACCCTTTATTGACCAGGTCCTTGATACATTAGTTGCAAAGAAGTTTTTCTCCTTTAGAGATGGATTCAGCGGATACAACCAAAAACAAATAGCTCCTGAGGATTAGGATAAAACCACCTTCACATGTCCTTGGTGGACATTTTCCTATCGAGTCCTCCCATTTGGTCTCTGTAACACACCCACTACCTTTCAAAGGGCAATAGTAGGAACTTTTCTGATCTAATCAATGATAGTCTTGAAATTTACATGGATGGCTTCACCCCATATGGGGATTCTTTTGAAGAAGGCATATAAAACTTAGAGAAAGTACTTAAAATATGTAGACAAACACATGTTTATCTTTTTACAGTAAAATGTCATATGATGATGGAGGAAGGAATAGTGATGGCACACCTTCTTTCAGCTGCAGGAATTCGGGTTGATCCTGCTTAGGTAGAAGTGATATCGAACTTTTATACACCTAAGATACCGACACAAGTACGTAGGTTTATTGGTTATGCTGGCTATTATAGGTGGTTTATAGAGAATTTTTCTAAGACAACATTCCCACCTTTTCAATTGTTACATAAAGATGCAGAGTTTGTGTGGAAAGATAAATGTGAAACAAGCTTCAAAGAAATCAAATAACCAGTTTGTAAAGCTCTGATATTACGAGGTCCTAACTGGAAGCTCCCATTTCACATCTCTACAGATGCTTCTCAAATAGTAGTAGGGATGGTCATGGGGTGACAGGAGGATAAGAAATTGTATGTGATCTATTGTGTCAGCAAGAACTTGACTCCTGTTGAACCCAACTATGCGGTAACTGAAAAAGGGTTCTTGGTTGTTATTTATGCTATTATTAAGTTTCATAATTATATTACAGGGTATCCCACTTTCGTACACACTGATCATACAACTATCAGGTATTTGGTAAATAAACCAATAACCCCTGGTTGTATTACAATATGGTTGTTGTTAATTCAAAAATTGATATTACCACTATAGATAAGCCAGGGAAAGATAATGTGGTTGTATATTTCCCGTCTAGAATGGATACTAGTTACGAAGGATAATTTTCAAGATGAACATATCTTTTCAATTTCTACTCACACTCTGTGGTATGCATATATTGCTAACTATCATGCTACAAGAAAAGTGCCTCAAAGCTTACCTTACAAAGAATAGGGAAGGATTATCGATCATACTGCCAATTATTTATGGATACAAGGATATCTCTTTTACATAGGACCCGTCCAACAAATCTGGCGCTGCATAAGTGAGGATGACATCTATGGTATCCTAAAAGCTTCTCATGGTGGCCCCTATAGGGGACATTTTGCAGATAAGCAAAGATGTCATAAGGTGTTGCAAATGGGGTACTATTGGCCCTCTATTTTACATGATGCATGGAAATATGTTTAAGGGTGCGATAGTTGCCAATGTATGGGTTAGCCTTGTCGGGCATATGAGATGCCGCTACAACCTCAACTAGTTCTTGAGCCCTTTAGAAAACAGGTTATTGATTTCATTGGGCCATTCAATCTACCTTTACATCAAAAAGTTCACATTCTCGTTTGCATGGACTATCTGATAAAGTGGGTAGAGGTCAAGGCCATTGTGAAAGAAACAAAATAGGTTGTCTCAAACTTTTTATTTGAAGAAATATTTGCTCGGTATGGAGCTCCTAGTGAGATAGTTGCAGATGGAGGGGTGTAGTTTACATCACATATGATTGCAGGACTTACGAAGAAATATGAGATCAAGCATAAGGTAACGTCTCCATATCACCCTTAGGCGAATCGCTAAGTCGATAGCAAAAACAAGGTATTGGAAAATATTCTTACAAGGACTGTAGCAAACCATCACCGAAATTGGGCTAAAAAACATCCTAAGGCACTGTGGGCATAAAGAAAAACATGGTGAAACACAACAGGATTTTCACCATATGAGATTATCTATGGGAAATCCCCTTTGTTTCTAGTGGAATTCAAAATTAAGATGCTTAGTATAGCCCATGAATTAGGTTTGAATCTTTCAGATGCCCAGAAACACTAAATGGAACAATTAAATGAGTTGGATGAACTTTGTTTGGTAGCTGTCTAGAATATTGCTGCAATTCAGCAACAACGAACTAAATGGCATGACATATTTATCAAGAAAAGGGTGTTTCAAAGGGGAGATTGGGCATTTCTCTATGACTCTCAGTTCAAAGATTTTGAAGGGAAACTTTGATCCAAGTGGATGGGACCATATGAAGTTGACACAGTGTTTGATAATGAGACTGTTAGACTTATAACAATTGATGAGGCACATACTCCTTTGCTTGTAAACGGACATCACTTTAGACTATAACACCTTCCAAATTCTAAATACTCCTTTATCAAACATTTCTTTGATAATTATGGTTTTGAAATTATTAGCGCAGAGAGCTCTTCCTCTGCACCTTTAATCTAACCAAAAAAAAAAAACATATATCTATATATCTAATATAATGAAATGTTGTTACTACCCTATCATTCTTTTTCCTACAGGTATCTCACTAGTGTTGTTACTCCTCTGGTGTTGTTACTCTGTCATGATTTCGTCTAAGTACTCCAGTGTTGTTACTCTGTCGCGATTCCTGCTAAGTGTTCAAGCGATGTTGTTACTCCTTGGAGGCTGTTACTCCCCCTCATGTTGTTACTCCTCAGCTGCTATACCTCCCTCCAATGTTGTTACTCCTCCGCTTCTGTTACTACATCAAGGTAAATCGCCAGGTACATCCTCGATCAACTTTGTGGATTTGATCGATAATTCATTTGACATACTCAATATGACTACAGGCGATCATACCCTTAGTTGGGGGGAAGTACTATAATAAATATGAAGAATCCATAATTAAAATGAAGTAATGACTTTTCATATCACTAATGAACCTGTACCAAGTGCATACACTCCATAATCCCCACCATACCTTGCACGGTTATCTATTTGCATTGGGACTTGAATAAGTATGATTGTGTTAATGGATGGTCCTTTCCAATGTTGTGAAATGATTACCATAATTATCACTCATTATTACCATAATCTACCATGGATTTTTCCATATTTTATCATTATCTTCTCGATTTTCACTATCACCACACCGCGTGACTACCAAAACCATGTCAATACAATTTTACCTACCAACACTCCCCCTCAATGGTCTTGTTGTTACTCCAATTTCTGCTACAAAGCAACTGCAGAATGGGTAGGAAAGCCATTATGCACGAACCTGAGAATAAAGTGTAGGTCCAGAGCAATGCATACGTATGCAGGTCTTTTTAGATGCAGGATGGCATGTGTATTTTGAGAGGCTATAGTGATTTGACGAAGCCATCACAGTCGAATTCACATTGAATTTGGATGGAAATAATTCTAGAGTGCATGGATTGGATATTCCCATCACAAAGGAAGTAATTTTGACTGTCAGACGATTGCCGCAAGGAGGGAAGAAATGGTCTTCAAGGAAATCTTCTTTGCCAGAGTTCCTGGAATTGTTCTTACAAGCTGGTGAAACAACAATCTAGAAGGGTAGGGGATATGATCAAAAGTCTTTTCTGCAACCATGGACCGAGATTGTATATTTTTTCATGAGGTACATTACTTGTGAATGTCGGTTTGCTGCATTGTTTAAGTATTATTTTAAGATTCTTGGATGCCTTCGGTTTCAGCATGCAAAAATTCATTCCCTAGACATGCCATATTTTCTATGGAAGAGCCTTCAGCTAATGGCGCAATCTACTCATCAGTCTCAAAAAGCATTAGCGGTCCTTACAAATCATGGATTGGTCAGATTATTAGTGGTGCATGCTTTGTCCTGAACTTATGTGGCTTGGCCAGAATTCACCAAGCTAGCAGAGGAATAACTTGCGGCTATGATGCCTGCAAGGGAGGATGAGGAAGAATTGATGGCAGAAGAATAATAAGCCACAGACGATGATGCTCCACAAGAACCAAGATCACTCGCAATATCAATGGCAGTAGAAGCAATGGAAACATGAGAGGCCACAATCGATGTTACTCCACAAGAACCAACATCACTTGCTAGCTCAATAGAAGTGGAAGCAATGGAGACAGAAGAATCCATAGTCGACGGTGCTCCACAAGAACCAACATCACCTGTTGGGCCAATGGGAGCAAAAGGAATGGAGATAGAAAAAAATGCATTTGATGCTATTCCGCATGAAGGAATGGTGAGTGCCACTTTGAGGAGAGAATCTCCACCCTTGGATGAAATTGCAAGTGGTGCTCGCATACAAGGACCAAAATCACCCATTCAAGAAATCGAGGAACCTTTGGATGAGGTTGCAAGTGGTGATGATACACAAGGACAAACATCAATTGCTCAAGTGATTAACAAACCTTTAAAAGAAGGTGGGGTTGCAATCGACACTACTCCATAAGAACCAGTGTCTACTGTCGAGTAGAAGGACAAACTAGAAGAAGCATAAGAAGAAAAAGACAAAGGGAGCACATACCAGCCAGTGACCATAAGGGAAGGAGGACCTCAGGCAGCAGGCACTAAGAGAATGGACACTGAAGAAAGAATTTTTCGTTCTCGACTTTTTTCATCCTTACTAAGAGGGGCAAGGAAGTTTCGTTCCCTAGACACCTAGTGAAGGAAGAAGTGTCTCCCCCAATCTTAAAATTTGTTAGGGTGGTTAAAGGCACATCATCGACACTGTTACACAAGAATCAATGTCAACTGGTGAATAAATTGTACAAATGGAGGGATTGGTGATTGACATTGTCACACAAGAACCAATGTCGACCAAAGAGCAAACTGAAGAGACTATGGCTGACATTGTCCCCATAGGGCCATTAGAGGTGGAAGTTGTTGTTAACGCTACCCCATAGGGACCTGTAGTGGCTACAAAGCCAACAAAGGAAGGTGTGGAGGATATGAGGCCCAAAGGAGAAAAGGGTTGGGAAGTAGAGCAGTCACAAGAAAAGGGTGTCAAAGGCACTACCCTGTAAGGGTATGCAGTGAGTCCAGAACCACCAAGGGAAGATATGTAAATTCCAAGATCTGAAGGAGAATATGTTGGGACCATTCCTTGAGTTGAGGAACATATAGAGGGGTTTAGGGTAAAACAAGAGCTGGTTGACGAATTTATTGATGTCAATCTACCAAACCGTACACCAGTTACAAGACCAATCGAGGAGGTTGTTTTGAAACAAGAATTCATTGACCAATGTGCTAATTAAGGCCTCGTATTAAAGAGAGGTACTAGTCATAGTTCAGGGAAAACATGCAGCTAAAAATCGAAATTTTAAAGTTAAGGGAGAAGGTACGACACTTACGAAGAAAAATGAGGAGGCATAAGACGAATGTTGTGAAACCTGGGGCTGAAACCATGTCAAAAGCAGTGAAAACTGAGGATAGGCCCACAACCTCCATGGCTACACTGGCCGAGTCGCTTTTGCATGTGATCAAGGAATGAGAGTTTTTCATGTCTGCAAAAATTCAAAAGTGGCAAGCTACTGCAGCTTGCCTTCAACAGGGGAACATTCCTTTTTAAGCCCACTAGGAAGGAGTGAAGGGAGTTTGTGAGAAAGCTAGGAAAATCGTTGCCGATTAAGTGGAGAAATTGAAGAAAGAGGAATGGAAGTAGGAAAAGCAGCAGAAGAAAATCAAGGAACTAGAAGGGCAGGTGCAACTAATGAAGGCTAATAAGGAATAAATGTTTTCTTTGGCACGATAGGTAATGGCTTGCTAACCCCTTGACCATAGCTATGATATATTCCTTCATGAACAATATCTATTCTTTTTTTTGGAAAGTGTCATCAAGGAAATCAACCATCACATAGAAGACTCAATGCAATTTTTGTGCATCTTGAGAAGCCACAATATTCTGGATCAATAGTTGATGTGTGAACTCTATATGCATGATTACGTTTTGGGAAATTATCAGTTATTTAACCTAGTTCCATAAGTGGGAGACATTCAATTGAGAGCCTTTACCTCCGACAAAGTTAATCAAATTAAATGGAAGAAGGCCTTCGACACTTTTGAAGAGAAGCAAGAAAACATGCCACTTGTCCTTTGGATGGAGAATTGTCAGTTTTTGAATGTTTATAACAAACACCAAACCATCTTAGAGATCGAAGGACAGAACGAGTAGATGCTGGAAACCCAGAAATGGTGCATTGACATATTCACAAACAAATTTTTACTTGTCAAGAGGAGGCCCGAGATAGCTACCAAAAATGGTGGACGCTCTCTTCATCAGCATCACGATACGTGAACCTTTTGGGGCCCCAAATTTTACTCAATCTTTAAACAGGGTACCTCGGTATATTGCATGTATGCAGCTTTGTGAGGTCTGATGGATGGGTTTGAGGTTTTGATTCCCCATTATCTAGTTGCCAGTCGATCGGTATACTTCAACTTACGAGTTCAACGAGGATTGGTGGAAGGAATCCCTCGAGTTAGATGGATATAAGGCTTCAGGGATAGAATTGGCTGCAAAATGTGGTCTCGCACAACTTCATGCTAATCATTGCAACTCCAACCCTGATCTATGTAGGTGACAGTTTACAAGAGGACATGTAGAAAGACTACTTGGGGGGAGATGTTGGTTGCCGAATTTGCATGTTTTTACCCACCATTTTACCTTATTTCCTATATCCATTTTACCCCATTTTTCATCAATTTACATTCTAAACCACACAGGTATACCTCTTGTCATGTCGTTATGAATCATTAATCAATGAAGAATAGTCATAGGGGATTTTTGCCTAAGTGGCTTGTTAATTTGATTATTATTGTAGTTTTGGAGGAAGTATGATCAAGACCGTGGTTCTACAATGGTGACAATCCAACTAGAAGCGCTATCTTAAGAAATCAACTACAACAGTGAATCAATCATTAAAAAAACACATTGTTATCTTTATATTTTGTTTCTCTTAAGGAACCACTGCGTAATTGTAGGCAGACAACTACCGTAATTCTAGGATCTGTTAGTGTTAAAAAATCATATAAGTAGAGTTACAGGGATGTGAAAGTTGATAGTTAAGATTGCAAGGAATTACGTTAACTTTGAGTCTATAACATCATACATATATTATCCTCTTGATTAATGAAATTTTGATCTTCTAAGGATTTTATGACTTTGTGATCTTGCCATAGCCCTGATGAGGGAGTTGGGCCCACTCTCCTAACCAAGTTTTATTGGATAGATGTGTGCATATGTTTATTTTAGTTAATTTATTTTCCACGTGAATGATTATTAATGTGTTTCAGTGAGTCTACTTTTTTGTTACTCATGTTGTTTTTATAGTCATTACTACTATTACTCTTATTTGTTGTTACAATTATCACTTGCTATTACACATTGTTATGTTTATAGTTGAATGTTCAGTACTGGGTAGGGAAACTGTAGCCTACATATACTTTACATGATAGCCTTGAAATACTCATAGAGCCCTCGGTTGACAATTAATGTGGAATTGGGTGTGTTTCACGAGTTATATTTGAACACCAACATTAATTACTCAATCAATTGAATCAACAGAAACAAAAATAAATCAATTTAGACAACTAGAACAGTGAGAACACTATAACCAGAATATCAATAAACATACTACATATCACATAAACTAGATTTTGTTACAGAAAACCCTGATCAACCATACATTAAAATATATTTGCTACTTTACAGTAGTAAACCCGCGTGTGTACACGCTTTCCATGAAGCATACTTATTTACAGATCTTAAACCACTTAATTCCTAAAATTGAACCATTGTCATTCTGAAATAAATACTAAACCATACTCAGATCCACTGCGTCATTATGAAACAACCACAAAACCTTTACTGAACTTTAGTCACAAACAACAAGTATCTTCAACATTTTTCAATTAGTTATTTCATAATCAAAACATAATTGTATAAGCCCAAATCATTAGTAAGACTTCATTGATAGATAATAGAAATGCAACAAGACTGATTAAACTAATCAAAAATCCTTTTCATCAAAACCATGCGTTTTATATGCTCTTTCATTAAAATATCCACGTGTATATGTGCTTTTTAGGAAACAGACTTGCGTATAGATTAGGATATATACAGGACTTACTAGAATAAAACCCACATGTATACGCATCTTTCAGGTTATAAACCCCACATACATATCTGCAATTTTTGACTCAAACCTTTGTTGTAACACAAAACATTCAGACATACCCAGATCTAGACATACATAGAAAAATCATGCATCAATTCACTATCAAAATAGATGAAATATCCTCGTAATCAAGATTGTCATCTCAAATCTATTGGATCTGATCCATCATCAAATTCTCGGGTGCATACTTAGTTTTAGATCAAGAAAAATGTCAACAACCCATTATATGCATATTTCCTTCATATATAACTATTTATAAATATCCATCACTTGCACACCTTTACCACTTTGATCTTCATCTCCTTATATAGCTTATCCCTTATCCAATACGACAAGTCAAAGCCATACTAATGCTAATGGTATTCTTAGACGGGATCGAATATCCATTTTTGGGATCAATACCACAGGAAAATACCATGGTAAGTACCTTTGGTATTTAGAATACCATGCTGCATAAAATGTACGTGTCTTTCATTCTTCACACCTGTGTGTGTACGTGGTTTTCCTTAATAGAACCTGAATATGCTTCTTGAAATTCCAATTTAATCATTCCTCTGCCTCTGAAATAATATGCCTTTGATCAAATTCTCCATCACATGTAGACACATCCTATTGACATGTTCATCAGGTAGGTTTTCTTCAAAGGACAACTCATCAAGTAGGTTCGCATCAAGGACAACACATTAGTCATAATTCCAACAATCTCCCCTTTTAGACTTGATGACAACCACTTTGATGTTTAGCCACCACAACCTATAGATACCTGTAAAACAAATCAAGCTAAGGACTAATATTTTCAAACGCCAAGTTATTCTCCCCCTTTGACATCAAGGACAAAGGGTTGACCAATATTGAATGAAGACTTCTCTCTTGAGTGTTGTAGATCTGAACTTTTGAGTATGAACACTAAATACTATTCATGCTCCCTCTTAGCACATGATGAAATATACAATGAAGCACATGACTTTATGACTCAACTATGTATGGCCTTCCCTATACCCAACACAGTGGGGTTAAATATTTAAATTCATTATTACATCAACCACCCAACCATAGTGGGGGTTACAAATTACATCACATGACTAAAAAGACTTGATCACAATAGTCCATACATGACTGATTTTAAAAATGATTACATCATAGGTATTTACATCACCTTTACATCAAATGATAGATATGAAATTTATAACCAAGATAAAGACCTCAATAGGACTATGATAGTCATTAGTAACTATCATACACCACATATGATCTGCACCATAAGCATCTGTCAACAACACCAAGAACAACAACTTGTACATTTCCATTATCATTTCGCAAGATAAGGCAATGTAGATTAAATATCATCAACCTGTGACCAGGTATGCAAAAACAATAACAAGCATATCATCATAAAGTAAGATCAGGCAGTGTAACATCATTGTTCATCATCATTAAAAATTCCATGATTCCAAGTGTCATCCACCATATGTAGCAGTAGCATAATAACCATTTTTTAGCAACATCATTCTTCATACAAAGAAGAATTATTACACTAACACCACTTCATCAAGAACTTATTTCACCAATATGCAACTCAAGAAGATATCATGATCAAGAACTTCAACAACATAAGCAACATCAAAAACATAATGACAACAATGCACTATTAGAAGCATAAAAAATACTCCCCCTGAACCTGTGAAAACTATTCACTGCCAAACCTAATCATATCATCTCATATATTATTAAGAATCATCAACGTATCTTCATCAACTAGTCATCAATCAAGGTATCGACAAATTATAAAGGCCAAAAGCACTTCTTAATATCAACAAAAGACTGTAATTATGAACCATCATAATAGGAAAGCCAAAAGATAATTGATTGAAGAATATCAAACCATTTTCCTGAGTCTACCCCATTGTTTCTTCATCATACTAGGATATACACAACTGCTTAGTTTAGAAATTGCATATACACGCGACTTTTCTTTATAGGATCCGTGTACAGAAAGTGAAATATTAAAATTTCACACCTTCAGCTCCCCCTAAGTCTATTATGTATGTACCTGTGCATTGTTACTACACCAGAGGAACTATCTGTAGTATAAGCAACATGAAATTAAAAACAACCATGGGAATCATTATCAAGACAAACATGTATTACTTCCCTGACGTTTCACATCACTGGTTCTGAGTACCTGATAATCATGTTCTACTTTCATGAGGTCAAGTACCTCTCACCACTTATGCAGTCACTGTTAGAAATATTCATTTATGAATAAGGGACTGCAATAGACCATCTTCGTTTACTCTGAGTTTGAATCTTTCTCATATTTATGAGAATTCCGTTCCTCAAATACATATAATTTTTTTGGATTTCTATATCCTCTTGCTATGACTTTTCTAGTTAATTCATTCATAACCTTGCACTTCGTTGATGTAAACACAATTATATTTCACCTATCTTCCATTTGACCTACACTTAGAATATTTTACTTTAGCCCTTGAACTAATAAAGCATCAACTTCTCCTCTAGTTTTACCTTGTCTTAGAATGTTTTCTAAAACATTAGTTCTAATTATAACATTACCATGTTGGCTTTTCCTGAGAGACTCCATTTTTATCTTATCTCTAGTCATGTTATTAGGGCATCCACTATCTATGTACCATTCATCTTCATATTTAAATGCATAGAGTGCAGGACGACACCTTATATGTTCTTCTTTTTCCCGCTGATTATGAGAAATGTTGGTGGATCCATCTTTTTAAGGTCTTCTAACATTATTTTCTGGTTGCTCACCATGTTTTCTACGATGATCCATAGATGTGTTTCTGTATTCTTTTTCTACATGCCCAAACTTGTTACAAGCATAGAATCTTATATGTTTCATATTCCTTCTATTACAATCAATCGCTTTGTGACCAAACATATTGCAACAAAAACAATATCCCTTAGATTACCTTGAAGCTGATGATATTTCTATGAGGCAATTATTAGCTTGAAAAATTCTTCTTATACAATTGGCTGCAACGTGACCATAATTATGACATATAGAAAATTCAACATTATCGATCAAAGCAGAAAATCGATTAATGCTTCTCTAGTTAGGAGTAAATGAATTCCTTGGAAAATTTTCTTTCCTTGGTTGTTGACGAGGTTGACTTCTTATCATTTTGTTGAACATTTCTGATTTTTCATGAGAATTCGTTGCCTCGACTTGTGAATTAGATTCTCCTTTAACAGTTTCATGAAAACCAAGAATAGATTTGATGGCAAGAGACCTTTGACTACTGAGAATATTATTCAAAATCTTAGTACTATCTTGGAATTGAAAATGTTTATCTTTTTCTTGTAATGTACCCTTTAGGATGTTTACCTCAACTTTAATATTTCTTTTCCTTTTCTAGATATTGTTTCTTCATAATTTCTTCAACCTTCCTTCCTTCATTTTTTGTTTTAATTTGAGAATATCTTCTCTCAGCCCCTGTTATTTTTCTTCAAATTCTTGAAGTAGTTCTTCATTTCACTTATTTTATATTTCAAGATCCACTTTTAGAGATACAAACTTAACTTCAAGATCTTCACAATATTGGTTAGACACCATACTAGCATGATCCTTGTTAACATAATATTGCAACTTATCTTTAAGATTAACAATATTTTTCAAAGCAAGATCAAGTTTTGAAAACATTGTTAGATATAGGATTACCTAAGAAATCTTCCTTTGGGACTTCTTCATGTATTTCTTGTAGCTTATCCCACACTTCCTTTATAGTAGTATAATGCATAACCTTATTCAATATTGAATCAGATATGCTACAAAAGATGTTACTCAAAGCCTTACTATTATTTTGCACTTCCTTGTGTGATGTAGGAAACATGGTGTAACCATTGCAAACTAGATGTCAGACTTTGATATTAATTAGATTATACCTCATATTTTCTTTCCATTGTTGATAATTATATTTGATTAGCATAGGTATATTTGCATTGTCGATTGATCATAACTTGCCTTGATATGTCACTTCTAGAGGCATAGTTTTTTAATCTATTTTCTCTTTAGAGTGCCTTCTTTCACTTTTACGCATAAGTGCGAGCTTAGTGATTTCACTATCATCGTCATTATCATGGTTTCATAGAAAAGACAATGGATCAAATTTTTAATAAAGACCCATGAGTAATGATGCTTCATCTTCTTTATTCTTGATCAATAAAAAGTGTGTTGCTCCCAAACTTGAATATTTTCTCACATCTGTAACTATTACTCCATATGATATATTCCTAGCAAAGTTTTCAATAAAAGTACCCTTTTCTTCTAGGCCATCAAACTCATTACTACTTTTATCTTCAAATGCCATAAGTAAGTGACAATCTAGATCAGACTGACCTTCTTCACCATCTGAAAGATCATCACTGTCTTCATGTGTATAGAAACTTCTATTGTTTTCAAATCTCTTCCTATTTATTTTTGCAGTTTCTTTCCTTTCTCCTAATTTTCTCGATAGGGACACTTAGAAACATAATGACCAACTATACCACAAGAAAAACATTTGAAAGGAATCCTACCTCTGAATTGTCTAGTACCCACAAGAGTTTCTTTACGAAGTTTGCCTCTTCTTTTTCTGATACATAATTTGATTCCTCCTTTTATGTTCCTTTTACCGTAGCTTTGAACGCTACTTCTCTCATGTCTAAAGGACCACCTTTCCTCATCTCAAATGTTTCAGTATTCCATGGAGATGATCAAGTGTGAGACCTTTTAGATTCCACATTTCTTCAACAGTAAATACTTTGGAGTCAAACTTCGAAGTTAGAGATCTCAAAATATTTTCAATGTTAGTAGCATCTTTTATTTTTTCACCAATATTTCTCATGGAATTAAAAATTTCATTTACCCTAAGAAAAAATGTTGCAATTCTTTCATCATTATGAATTTTCAATGTCTCATATTGTAATCAAAATGTTTGAAGTTTAGCACTTTTTACCTTGGTGTCGCCCTCATAACTTTGGATAATCTTATCCTGCACTCCCTTTGCTGCATTCAGTTGCATTACCTTCACAAAATCAGACTCGAACAAACTTCCCAAGATGGAATTTACAACTTTTGCATTGGTTTCATGCTGTTTCTTTCCTGTAGTATCTGAAGGAATATAGGTTGGATACTGATATCCACTTTCAATGACTTCCCATACTTCAGCTCCTAGTGCCTACAAGTATGTTGTCATCCTAACTTTACAAAAGGAAAAGTTAGTTCCATTAAATATAGGAGGGCTGATGAAAAATACTCCTTTGTGGCTACTCATCTTGAAGAATCTCCTTGAAGTGATCAATATTCTGAAGGACCTGATCTGACTCCAATTGCTGGGAAAAATTCTGAGAGGGGTGTGAATAAGTATTTTCAAACTGCTAAACTTTTCAATTTCATATCATTATTTCTATACGTGACTTTACTAAAGGCAACTCATGTGTGTATGCGACTGTTATTTATACAACTATCGTATATTCATTAAAACATATTTTTTAGTTAATTCCTTCAGCTTATCTTAATCTAATGCATCAGTACTTCATTCAACATTATATAAATGGTCATCATGTGCAGTAAGAAAAAAATAAACCATCACACATAATCAACACACATGAACACTAGGATCTAAGGTGGAAACTCAATGTGAGAAAAAACCACTGTTGTTGTCACCTCTATCTTATTTTTAATATAAATAAAAACTTCTTATAATTTTGTATTGGCGTAGACTCATACTAGCACGCAAGAACCCACTTGAAGAAGGCTACAAGCTTTGTTCATTCTCCAACACCCACTGGAAGGGAGCTCCAACCCCCTAGTCACATTTACCAACACCCACTCGAAGAGAGATTCAACCCCCTAATCTGATTTACCAACTACCACTAGAAGGAAGCTTCAATTCCCTCATTGAAGGCTCCAACCATCAAACCTTTCAGGGACCATGTTTCATAAATTTTAATACTAGATCCACTTGCTAGAACACATCACAACTTGTAGGCCACATTTCATCAAATTTTTAGACTGGACCCACTACCAAAATTTAAGCCCAAAACCAATCATAAAAATTAAAAATTTATCATTGTAACTCAACCATTGAACCAACCAATCACTAAACCAATAGAACCAACAAATCATTGGAAACAAATCATTGAATCAACTAAAAGACAAATAAATCAACTTAAACAACCATAATAGTCAACAGAACCAACCAATCATTGGAAACAAGTCATTGAATCAACTGAAAGCCAAATAAATCAACTTAAACAACCAGAATAGTCACAACACTATAACAAAAATACCGGTCAACGTACTGCACATCAAAAAAACCAAATCGTGTTATTGCAAACCCTAATCATCCATATATTAAAAAATAGATGCTACTTTATAGTAGAAAACCCGTGTGTGTATGTGCTTTCCATGAAGCATACCTGCATACCAATCTTAAAACAATTAATTATGAAAACTGAACCACTGTCATTCGAAAAGAAATACTGAATTATACTAAAATCCACTACATCATTTTGAAACAACCACAAAACCTTCAGTCAACTTCAATCACAAACAACAAGTATATTCAACATTCTTCAATCAGTTATTTCATAATGAAAAATTCATTTCTTAAGCCCAAATCATCAAGAAGACTTGATTGACAGAGAACAAAAACACAACAAGACTAATTAAGATGATCATAAATCCTTTTCATCAAAACCCTACTTGTTGTATGTGCTTTCCTCAAGGAATATCCATATGTATACGCACTTTTTAGTAAACATACCCGCATATAGATCAAAATATATATGCAACTTACCATAATCAAACCAACATGTATACACATATTTCAAGTTATAAAACCCACATAAAGATCTGCAATTTATGACTCAAACCTTTGCTGCAACACAAAACTTCAAACATACCTAGATCTCTGTATACACAGAAAAATCACGCATCAAGTCACGATCAACACAAATAAAATCTCCTCATAATCAATATTTTGATCTCAAATCTATTGGATCTGATCCATCATCAAATTCCTAGGTGCATACATAATTTTAGATCAAGGAAAACATCAAGAACCCATTATATGCATATTTTCTTCAGATCTAACTTTTCAAAAAATATTCATCACTTTCACACCTTTACCACTTTGATCTTGATCTCCTTATATAGCTTAGCCCTTATACAGTACCACTAGTCAAAACCATACTAATTCAGATGGTATTCGTAGACGGGATCAAATATTCATTCTTGGGCTCAATACCATGGTAAGTACCCTTGGTATTTAGAATACCATGGCGTGGAAACAATACACGTCTTTCCTTCTTCATACTCGCGTGTGTACATAGTTTTTCTTAACAAAACCCACATATACTTCTTGAAATTTCAACTTTGTCATTACTCTACCTCTGAACTGCTATGCTTTTGATCAAATTCTCTGTCACATGTTGACACATCCTGTTGACATATTCATCAAGTAGGTTTCCATCAAAAGACAACTCATCAAGTAGGTTTCCATCAAGGACAACACATCAGTCATAATTCCAATGTGCAAGGAGTAGGCAAAGGAGTATACAAGCGCTGCTTCTTAATAGTTGGCTTGGTTATGGCATGGGTAATTCATGATATGATGTCTTTTCCAATTTCATGTCAGATATTTAGCCAATAAAGATACTTCTATTGTACGAGCACAATTTTCTCCACACCAAAATGTCCTACGACCTAACTATAGTGCGCCTCCTAGATCAGCTTGTCTTGCTCGCTCTATGGATTGCAGAGGTGGTTCAGGTGGAATAATAATGCATCCTTGAGGTGGAAGTCTAGAATTTTCTTTCCATCCACTATAATTTGGTGTGTGGTTGAGAACTCTAAATCTTTTTTATATAGTTTCTCTCATCTAGAGGTCTCATGGCCACAAGAGTTGAGAATAGTGGTCAATGGTGCAACCAGTGGTTGACTAAGACAATTTGTAGCATGATAAGTGCTACCCTTCTTATATTTGATATTCAAATGGAATCGTTTCATATATGTAGACTGCTTTTGGTGGAAATCATTTTGCAACTTCCCTTAGGTTTGTATAAACTGCATGAGTCAGTGGTTTGTGTGGATGATTGTCAACTTCCCCAAAGTGTAATGGTTCTATTGTCAACAAGTCTACATGATGGAATACATCTCTTTATCATAGGTGGGCTATTTACAAATTGTTTCAAAAAGTGTCTCACTATGATAGGTCACCAGATGCCCTTGTCGGGTGAGAACTTCACTAATATCATAGTCAAAGGTGTCCGTTTCAATTTTAAATGGTTGTTGCAAGTCTAGCAATGTGAGGACTAGTGCAGAGTAGAGGTGAAGCTTCATATCAACAAACACCTTTTGTTGGGATTCAGACCAAAAAAACTTTTCTTTCACTCCACACTTGGTAACTTGACTTAAGGGCGAAGTCATATGAGATAATCCTAACACAAACCTCGAATAAAAATTGACAAGGCCCAAAATTATGTGAACCTCTATTAGAGTGGTTGAGGTTGGTTAATCCCAAATGAATTGTATCTTAGTTGGATCCACATGGAGGCCTTTCTCATTAATGATGTAACCCAAATATTTTACCTATCCCATGCCGAAGGTGCATTTCTCCAAGTCGGCACATAGTTTGTGTTGTCATGGGATTTGAAGGACCCACCGAATGTGTTGCAAGTGCTCTTCCTAAATCTTGGTGAACATTAGCATTTCATCGAGATATAAAACCATGAACGAGTTGGTAATGGTCCACAAGTTGTCATCCATCAACCTCATAAAAGTTGCAAGGCAATTTTTTAAACCGAAATGCATGACGAACCACTAAAAAACACCCTCCTTGGATTTGAGGGTGGTGTTCCTTACATATGTGGGTTATATTGGAATCTAGTGATAATCATACTTTAAATAAATTTTGTTGAAATACTCTTCCCCTATGAGATGGTTAGGAAGGTCAACAATCCATGGGATTGGATACCTATTTCTGACCATCATATTATTTAGTGCCTGATAATCAATGAAAAGTCCCCAGGTCCCATCCTTCTTTTCTACAAGTACAATGAGGCTCCCACAAAGTGAGGAACTTGGTTGAATGTGCCCTTTTTCCAGCAAATCCTGGATCTACTACTTAATTTCTTCATTTTCGATAATAGAGAAATAGTATATTGACCAATTAGGTAGAGGTGCTCTAGGAGTCAGACCGATCGAATGCTTGACCTGATAGTGTGAAGGTAACCCTATGGGTGAGGAGAAGATGTCCTTGTATTCTTCCATGACCTTATCCACACACTTATTTTGCATGAAAAGACCATTCGGGTGGGCCATGGATATGGCATGATATTCCATTACTTTGAGAACAAATAAAGAAGAAACAAAAATTTGTAGTTTGGGAGATGATCTTACTACATTACTTAGCATAGATCAAAGAGATGGCGGTAGGCATGGATACCTTTTGTATTCAGTATAACTTACTTCCCAAAGTAGTAATAATAGTATGAGGCCTTGACACATAAATAACATGAAATTCCACAAATATTGTTGGCCTAATAATACATCGCAAACTTCAATAGGAGAAATGCCACACAATACCTCATCCGTGAAGGGTTTGATGATGTAGGGAAGATGGCATTGTTGGTTGATGCAGAGCTCTCGTCCTTGGTAGAGTCACTAGATGGTTTATCGTTAGAAGTGGGGTGTGGTTGGTAGGAACAACTTCTTAATTACCTCTGCTTAGATGAGGTTCTTTTGGCTTTTGATGTTGACAATGAACTGTAGTGTAGACCCGTTCACCAACATCTATGTGTCGAAGAGATGCTCCCCTTCTTATAGATCTTCGGGCTCAATGTTCTCGACCTTAGTGGTGGAAATAATGGCACTGGGATCCACATCAATAATTCAATTCCATTTGTCATTTCCCTTTTCAAGTTCTAACTCAGAGTCGGAACATGTATCTAAATATGAAGCCATTAGCTTGGCCACTAGTGATAGCTTGGCTTGACACTCACTTATGTTGTGAGTGGGTCTCTTATGGAACTCACACTATTTTCCTATATCCTTCTTTGTATTTATGGTGTTGTTATTTTCTTTCAGCTTCGACATGTTGTCCCGGGTCACCCCACCTTAGATTCATCCTTTGTTTAGCAGTTTAGGGGCACCTTTCCCTTGCTTCAGATTTGCAGATCCAAATCCTTGCCTCTTCTATTTAAATTTATGATCAACCTTGACAATGTATTGATAGGCGAAGATAAGTGAAGAGATTTTCAGGAACTCCATCTCATCCTCGATGTATTTGTGTAGATAGCCATGGTACTTGAGTACCATATGCCACTCAGAATCCTTGATACCCAACTTCATGTGAAGGGTATGAAAATCATTTGTGAACTCTAGCACGTCTTGGTTGTTTCCCTACCATAGTGTGGTCCACTTTATCTACTTATCTTCACAGATCCTAATAGGGTAATATTGTTTCTCGATGGCATCTCGAAAATAATTCCAACTGGTTGGCATTTAAAACAATGAGGGTTCTCTCTCGCCTGACTTCTCACACTAGGTTTCCCACCAGTCCTTGGCATGGGGGGAAACTTTTAGGAGTTCAAAATTAATATTTTCCCTAGTGGAAAATTCATGAATTGAAAAATATCCTTCGAATAGATTTAACCATATATCCATGGCATATGCATCTATTTGAACTTGAAATATACGAATGTCAAAGTTGACTTGTACCTTAAAGGGAGTGGTGCCTCTAGAGTGGTTGTTGGATCAAAATGATTTGCTTACAGGCATCCACTAAAGGATATGGGAAAAGTTGTCCATCATCGTGTTCTTTTATTGCTCGAGGGCTTCTTTGAGCAATGTTTCGAAAGGATATCATATTCCCTTGTCTTTCTTTTCTTTGGGCATGGGAAGTTGCCAGGGTTGGGGATAAATCTAAAGTGGAAACTAAACTTCTATTCATTAATAACAAGATATTGAAAATCGTTTGCATGCAGAATGGAAATAAACTAGCTTGGGTGATGATAACTTATCTCTCAGAACATATGTGGCAAGATACATGGCTCTGAACTATTTTAAAATAAGGCTCAAAGGCCTATTTATTATTAAGAAACAATGAAAAGACCTAAACATCTGAAAAGCTAACCCTAAGAGATGAAGCACCAAAAATTTGTGGGCCTCGTTGAGGTAAATTAGTACATCAACTTCTCAGGGTTGTAACTTTGGTATACAATCTTTGTTTGACATGTATGATACCTTATTAGGAAGATATATCCATGGAATACAACGGTTGACTGCAAAACTCATTTATACATAATGGGTTTGAATGTTTTATGAAAAAAAATTATTTAGGTCCTTGAAATGGCTTCGAAAGTTTAAGACTTGAAAAACTACCACAAATATTAAATTATGCTACAATTAAGGAAAATGAAAGAAATTATTTGAAAGAAAGATTGCTTGGGTCTAGGTGGATAGGTGGGTGTGCACCAATATCCACCTGTATAGCCCCGACATACTTTCTCATTTGTGGCAGTGATAACCTGAAAATTTTACCCCATTAGTAATAAAAAATAAAAAATACTTACATTGGAAAAAACAAAATTCTTGATAGTCCCCTTAATACATTATAGTGCCTGTGATAGTGCTCTTGGTAATTAACAATTCCCTTGATATGTGACAATGCCTCTGACAGTGCTCTTGGTACATCATAGTGTTTTTGGTATATCAACAACAACCTTGATGACAACAATAAACTTGAATGACATTCTCTTCATTATAGAAGTCAACTTAATGACAATAGTAACCTTGATATGGCATGAAAATGATCTTGTGTAGTTGTAAGACTAAAAAAGTATTTATATGGCAATGATGTTGTGACAACTTATATACGATGATGTCTCTAAGTTGACAATGATGGAGGAATGAGTGAACGGTGGTAACAATAACAATGGTATCGAGAGTGTAGTAATATTGTGCAACAATCAAATTTGGTATTGAGACTCAAAAAATATAAGTTGTTCAGAAGCTAGGGTTTTATATACATATGGAGCTGAGTAGGAATTGATTGAAAAATATTATATAGAAGATTCTTGTTTCGCAGTTTCATATTGATGTTGAGCACAGGTGGTTTTAGTTTGAAAATTGTGAAATGTGGTCTGCCTATTGATCAGGGTGGCAGGGTAGTGCAAGGAAAGAGAGTGGAGTCTCCTTTAGGTTGGAGCCTAAAAACACTTCAAGGCAACAAGGTGGTGTTAGGGTAGGTTGGAGCCTGCACAAGGCATTGGAGCGTTGGTTTAGTTGCAATTGGTAAATAGGGTGTTGGGGCATCCTCCTCATTGCAGTTGGTAAATTAGGGTATTGGAACATCCTTTAGGTTGAAGCCGTAAATAAGGGGGTTAGAACTTGCTTTAGTTGGATCTTAAAACTAGATGTAAATCCTTGAAGGAAAATATTAAGAATTGTTTGGTGGTTTTTTTGAAGAAGGGGTTTTTACCTAAAAATGTTTGTTATCCATTGTCTTGATGTTTTCACATTGTTCAATGGTGTTGTTTACTATTGATTTATGCTTCATCTGATAATAATGTTAATTATTTCTCTGGGACGTTAAAAAATATAATAATTGAAGAGAAATATTGATTCACCCCCTTCTTGGTATTTCCAACATAAATTATAGTTAACATGGTTGACAACAAGAAAATACCATTATCCATAATTAAAAATGACAAACTCTAGTAAACATGGTCAATAATAATCAACCATGAATGATAATACTAATTAAAAAATTAAACCATAAGAAATCTTGGTAGGCCATAATTAAATATGATTAAATTTTTTATTCGTATCCGTTGACGGTGCTAAATTTGCCAACATTTAGGGGATTTCCCTGATATGAAGTCCTAACTAGACTTCACACCATTTGGAGTAGGATTCCTAGCAGTGGGGTGTTAATGATGTTGCTTTGTTACGAAAATGCACAGAGTGGTGCATGATAACTTTGGCGAGAGCAAGTGTGTGTGACCCTTCCGAAGGTCAAGTGCGATGCATGGGGGTCCCAACACACTAAGGGAAAAGGAAGTGTGCCCCTTAAAATCCTCTAATACCACACAACTTAAAATGAACCCATGAGCATAATGACATCACAAAAAAATTGCAGAATAGTCCACAAGTTAACAATGACGAATTGATACAACAACACACATTCAAAAAGATTCATACAGATGAAAATGAAATATTTCATAAGCATAAGAATAAGTTAAATAACATACATGGCAAATAAAAAGATAATAGTCCTACTATATTCACAACATATGCAAGAAAGTGTTTCGGCTCTGAGCTTTTTAAAAAAATGAAAGTTCCAATAATACCGACACCATTGATTAACCACTAGCCCCAATAGTGGAACGTGAACTCAAAAACACCTACTCCTCCAAAGAAGTATACTCTTTCTATGGTACTAAGAAGCCAAGGCTCTCACAAAACTCCTAAGCTCATTCTAAGCCTAAGCCTATCCAAAATATTTGCTCCCAAAATCCCTTAAAATGAGTTATGCAGTTCTATTTATAACAAGAGGGCGTGAATCTTCAATTCCCCTTTGCGACCTTTGGACTACCTTCATGAATCTTAAACTTCTTTACAAAATAACTCATTACATTACATTATGACTCTTCACATTCCAATATTGACACCTGGAATTCCACTTTACAAATAATATTACATTTTACACTCATACCCATATAAGAAAAAATAGGGTATAGAAACTATTGGAGGAGAAACAATTATTGAAAAAAGCTTCAAATGTTTATTTGGAGTTGAAGAGGTGGAATATCTGGGTGATATTGTATCTTATGAAGGTGTTAACGTAGACCCTAGAAAAATTAAAGCCATTAAGGAATGGAAAATCCCCACATTCATAAAGCATTTGTAAGGATTTCTCAGGTTGACAGGGTATTATCACATGTTTCTTAAGAAATATCGGAGAATAGCAGAACCTTTAACAACATTATTGAAGAAATATGCATTTTCATGGACTCGAGAAGCAATGAAAGCCTTTGAACATCTTATGGAGGCAATGTGCCAAGCATCGGTCTTATCTACATCGTACTTCACTAAAACCTTTATTGTGGAATGTGATGCCTCAGGAAATGGAATTGGTGTTGTTTTAATGCAAGAAGAAAGACCCATTGCTTTCAAAAGACATCCAATCAAAGGAAAGTATTTACACAAAGCTATTTATGAGAAGGAAATGTTGGAAATACTACATGCACTTCAGAAATGGTGACCCTACCTAATGGGAAGATACTTCAAGGTAAAAATGGAGCACGATAATCTTAAATACTTTTTAGAAAATATTATATTCAGAAAAGTAGAAACAATGGGTCACAAATAGGTTGGGTTATGACCTTGAAATAATCAACAAAAAAGGGAAGCAAAATGTTGTGGCTGATGCACTCTTAAGAAAGGATAAGGATGTGGAAGTATTTCTTTGTGCCATTTCTATTATCCAACCATATTAGATAAACGAAGCAAGGGATGAATGGAAGAATGATGAAGAAGTGTGGGCACTCATTCAAAAGATAAAATAAGATCCTAGTACATAAGATACATTTAGCTAGAAAAATGATTCACTATGGTACAAAGATCGCTTATACCTAGGTAATAATTCCCAACTCAAAAAAAAAAACAAATCTTATGGAATTGCACAATTCTCCCTTAGGAGGGCACTCAGGATTTTTAAAAACTTACCAGAGGGTTAAGAAGGAATACTTTTTGGATGACCTTAAATTAGATATTCAAAAACACATTACGATAGGAACATGATAAAGGAGTTCACCCCTCCTGGGCTGCATTGCCTTGGTCCAACTTCCAATGGCTTGGGCCTCTCTATTATGCTCAAAAGTGTAAAAACTTGTGTTTACAATGCTCAAATGCTTCTCAAGCCTACTCCCATAAATTCAACATCCAAAAATATCTATCTAGCCTCTTTTTGCATCCAATTTGCTGCAAAATTGCCTTAGTCATGACTTCTATCAGTATTTCCACATTTTCTCCTCTAAGTATGGCTAACTACCAGTTAAATTCATTATCTGGAGGTAATTTTGGTTGTTCCACCGAAATTGGCAGTCCTGCAAACTTCCCCGCCTACCTCGCAGTTAAGGACGAGTGGTCACATGGTGGTTAGGTCTGATGGTGAAGGCGATGGTTTCAACAACTCCATTGCAAATCACAATCGGTGAGAACTGATAGTCGTATGGTCTGTGCATGTGGCGGGCGATGTGTGATTGCGATACGTCATACCTGACGGAACTATTAACTGGGACTCATAAACTTATTGCAACTGGGATCCTTTCACAATCACAACTGGTGGACAACCGACATGTAACATATTACAGGACTTTACCTTCCTCAGTGTCCGATTTTGATCTACGATCGCAATTATCGTATCGCAACCCTTCCCTACTCGGGGTCAATTTTTAATTCCTTTCCACCTACCTTGTGGTGATGTGCGATTGCGATTATCGCATCACACCCTGTCTTGTTCCGGAGCTGATTTTTAACTTCGACCCACCTATGACATGTGATTTGTGAAATGCAGGGACCAACGGTGGCCTGCCACTTGGCGCTTCCCCATTCATTCAAGAGCCCTGCCACATCATCTTTTCCTGCCATCTTTCCAAGTCAAACCTGAATGGTGACTTGCTCGATCTTCTTCATACGAGCTTGGATTCAAGTTCCATTTGCACCATTGGAAACATAATGACGAGCTCTTCAATCTGAAGTTAAGTTTATCAATATTATGACACTTTGAGTTTTGAGCCTAATTTTGAGCACATAATCACCAACATGAAACTTTTGTTTTGAAGAATCGTAGCTCATATGATGTGACAAATTTGTGTGAAAATTTTGACAACTTGTCATATGACTTTGAAAATGGATTTCTTATGCTGAGTGGTAATATATCATACTCTAAAAATTTGTAAAAAATGTGAAAGTTTGATAATTCAATGTTTACGAATACAATAATAAAAAAAATGTTGATGATAGATGGTCAAAAGTCAGAAAGAAATAAGAATATGGACTTCGACACCAATTACGATTCACTTTTTTTGGGCTTCATTCTTACCAGAGGAGTAATAGTCAAAATCAACAGGATTAGGCATCTATGAATTTTCAGGAGTTCTATTCCCACTAGGTGACTCAAAAGAAAAATTGCTAGCTATTGAACTCAATTACTGAAATGTGTTCAGAAAGGCCTTGTGCGATGGATCTCCTTAGGCAACTTTTGCTTCCAGGGAGGTAGACAAACAACCTAGACCCTTCGAAAAGCAATGGAAGTATAGTACTTAACAAATGACTATACAGAATTATTGCACAATACCAATTCAGTACATGCTTCTCGTATTACACTGACTCATCCTATATGCCTGTGTGGTCACCATATGCATATGCAAATTATAGTGAAAACTGTCAAACTCTTATATGTTTCACTCATCTGAATTAGATAATTACATTATTTTTCATCCAGATCAATTCATTTGGAGTGGAAAAAGTGGAGGAATTAGCTCACGAGACTGGTTTTACCAGCGAGACCCAATTTGCCTAAACGAGCTCTGAAACCTTCTGAGAGCATTTTGAGGCATGAAATGATGTTTTTTTGGGGGTAATTTTTTTTCGTTTTAGTGCCGCATCTTCTCATGCTATTATACACACATATACATTTCGAACAGTACAAGAAGCACGTCAATCGAAGTCCATATGCAAAATTTATGCCACTTAGAAGTTGACCTTCCTGTTTTCACACCTATAGTTTGGAAGGATGCTGCGTCAGCCCCCATTATCATGGAAATGGGGATAACCATGTGTTTGTGATGTAAAATCTCTAGAAGATTCTATTTTGTAACTCTTGTTAAGAGTTAAGGGTTGATGTAGTGAAACTTATCCACTAGTAGGCTATCTGGCAATGTTATAACTGGACCACTAGGAGGAAGAGGCATTCCATTCTTTAGAGATAATTTTGTTCTGTAGTTGAGAAAATATAGCCAGGAGAGATAGGAGGTAAAGTGCATAGACATGATATGTGCACTGTAACAACACACATGCCACATGCATTACTTCTTTGTACCTGCAGCCATATTTCCAGACAAAGAAAGAGAGCGAAGAGAGCTCACCTTCCATTTTTGTTTTCTCCTGAAAGGGTTTCCTAGACAGCATATCTTGTGTCTTGTGTGTGTGTGTGTGTGCTTATTTTGTTGTTCTCTAATTTGATGTATAATTTCCATTCACATGCATGCACTAATTTCTGTAAAATCTATAGATCTAGAAATTAAATAAAACTATAATAGTGTAGAATCTTAAAATTTTAATATTGTATTATCACATCTATTGTGACAAACTATCCAGTGGAAACTTACAGATCGTTCACACTCTTGAAATCCTTGTTAAAACCTTCAACCCTTTTCCATAAAAAATTTAACTACACTAACACTCATCATTCAGAGATATAACACACTTTTTGAATGGTCAGGTCATGAACTCTCGATGCCATGGATAGACTATGTCTAAGAAAGAAGGAGCACCCAAGAAGGCCACAATACTAGCGGCTCAAGTTATTCAATGGGGAAGCCAACAAAACTGGTGGCTCAAACTACTCAACAAGGAAAATATACCTCTTCTCTAATACACTGTTGGAATCACTTTGGAAAATCAATTCTATTCATATTAATAATATTGTACATATAAATACAATGTTGAAAAATTGGATTCAGTTTCCAGGGTTTCTTGGAATTTAGTAATTGATTACAAAACGCACCCTAACTGTAACCGATTAAGTCTCCAACACATCATGTGTCATTTGGTGTATCATCTAAAATGCTATCTATTTTGTCCCTTGACATGGAATGAAACATAGTAACTGAGATGGCATCTCAAGTGAAATTTAATAAGTCATACTCATTTTTGTATTTTCTGAAGTCCACAATGCACATTGTGTCCTTACACATGTCTTCCACCATTCAAAGGTGGATGATCCAATTGTGATCACCACATCATTAATTATGTTGTGATGATTATATCAACGCATAAAATGTCTTTGATATTTTGGTTTTAAAGTGGTTGAATCTATTTATGCACTCAAAATGGAATCTGGTTGAATCGATTTATGTATTCAAAAATGGAATTCAAAAAATGACAAATTATAGTTATATATAGAGAGGGAACCCTTATATATTCATCTTAACCATAGATTTTAACCATAATATATAATGTTCCACTAGAGAGATCAAATTTTTAGAAGTGCATATTTAAAGTTTTACACTATAAAAAGGATTTTCACCTCAAAAGAGATTTTATCCCTATATCCATGGTTAAAATGGAACTATATGCTTTGATAGATTTAAGAAAAACAATTCCAAGTTTAATTAATGTGAAGGAAAACAAAAATGAGGAAATATTATAGAAATGAAATGCACATAAATAACTTGAAGGAAAACAAAAATGAGGAAATATGATAGAAATGAAATGCACAAAAACAACAAGTGTGAAACAAAGCCCTACTGCTATGTAGGATAGCTTTGTGGCAGTGCAATACATGACTTTTTTTGAGATGCATTGATCAATAACAACAAAAAGTAAACTAAAGAGTCAGTCGTATTCGAAAGTTAGAAAAAAAGTAGGTGAATGTGCACACACTATCAGTCATATGGTTTGACCTTCAAATCTCATGATGATAGTGTATGATTTACAAACAACAGCAAAGAACAATAAATTTAATGTAAAGTACATTATGGTTCGGTTCATGTAACAAATGATTTACCATGTGCAGCGATGATTGGTAAACTTAATGGAAAGTAAATAGGCAAAAAAATTGTCATTTTTGTTGGATGAGGAAGTGGATGAATACATTGCATCTGATTAAGTGAAAATGGAGTACTGCCACGATCTTCTCAACTTCAAAACTAATCAAAATGAAACAAAAAATCTATGTAATGCATTCAATTGATAACTACGGAGTACTACCATGTTCTCGGAAACTTAGAAATTACTCAAAATGAAACATAAGGTCCATGTTATGTGATCAGTTGATAGCTCACACTCGGCTTTTGAGAAATTTCCTTAGGTATTTTTTCTAAATCATTAGGTTTTTTATTTCCTTTGCAGTGAGATCTTTTGAATCAGCATGAAAAAACTATGTTAGGCCCCCATAATATTAGTGTATCCCCCATATTATTATTGTTTTTCCCATGTTAGGTCCCTATAATACTAGTGTATCCCCCTTATTGTGTTTGTTGTTCTCCATAGAAACCCACTAATTTTATTGTTGAGCACTTACATTATTATTGTTATGTAGGCCCTAATTATATTGTGAACCCTTAGACTCTCATATATGCCAAGGAGGCTTTCTTATTTGGATCATCCAAGAATTATTCATTTATTTGATGTAAAATGAGTTTTCCCCCTCAAAGATGTTTATTTTCAAGTCATTGATATATCTTTTTCTTCTGTTATGATTTGTGTAAATAACATTTGGTATTAGAGCTTTGGATTCTAGGGATTCACTACCTCAAAAATATGATCTTGGAATTCTCACTATATATATTTTTTTTACAAAGCTTCAGAAGCTAGAATTTTGACCAAATGGATAAAATCATGATTAACCTCATGTACAAATTTCATATGCTGGTTCACTACTTTTTCAGAGATATGGTCTGATGAAGTTAGGGTTTTTACATGCTCCATAATTCTGTCCCAAATAGGCGTCTCACGAAAAATCATCATAACTTTTTTTTCGAGCATCCAAAATAAATTTTCTAAAAATTTGCTGAAAGTAAACAAAATGTAGCTTCTTGGGAAACATATTTAGGCTTGAATACTGAAATACTAAGTTGTGGCATTTTTTATAAGTTAACTCTACTAAACGAGTCCATAACTAGGTCAGCTTGGGAGATTTGGCATAACTTTATCTTGAAGAATTCAATCTTGGTATAGCTTGTGGAATTGGAAATAATATCTAGAGGAATACCAAAATACAAAATTTCAGACCTTGAGAGACCGAAAATACAGAGATACAACAATTTTAAAATCAAGCTCCCATAGAAAAAACAAAGTGTGTATTTTTAAATTTGCATAAGTTTTGTTTGAAAAATCTGTGAGAAGTGATTCAAAGGGAATAATAAATTATAGATATCATTATTTGGTTCTAATATGCTTCACAATGAAAAAATGGATACTCTCAATAAGAAACCAGATTTCTCTAATATGACACGTGAAGAAGAGGAAGAAATGCAACATGATATATCAAAATTATGAGACCAACTGCATCAAATTTTGTTCTTGCAAAGAGTGATAAAAAAATGAATTAGAAGTGATGATAAATTTTAAGATCGATTGTTAATAAGTAAAAATGAAAAGGGACATTGAAATTTTGAAGGATGGTGTATAAATAAAAATGGAACCTTTGAAGGATGGTTTAAATATAGAAAATGAAGGTTTGAAGGAAGGTTTGGCAAAGTTTCTAAAAGAAATGCTTCTTAGTTGCGACAAGGTATTCCATGAAACTCGTGATTAGAATAGAAATAATGTGAATCATGATTTTAGAGCCTCTAAATTCGAGTCTAAGACCAACCACATTCCAAAGATTGATATGAGGAAGTTTGATGGAAAGGATTTGGTAACATGGATACCACAGATAGAGCAATATGTTGATCTACATTATGTGAAACACACACAAAAGGTACATGTTGCATCTTTATGTTGAGAACCCAATTATTTTTTGTGCTAGTGATGGCTTTCCCCTCATTAATATCTTGTCACTAGGTCAATTTTTATTAAGGAATTGATAGAACATTATGAGGATAAAAAAGAAACACCTTCTTTAGCCAATTCATAAATCTCAAACAAAAAGGTTTAATGGAAGAGCACATTGAGGACTTCCAAAGATTGCATATCAAGGTAACTTATATTCCTGAGGAGGATAATATTAATTTCTTCATAGGGACTTTAAATGATAATATCCAACATGAGGTTCTCCTTTGGGAACTCAAATCATTGGAAAATGCATTCAGGGTGGTAAGAAAAGTTGAATGAAAAATTACAACAACAAGGAGGTTTATCGGACACAACTATAAAGATTGAAGTGTTGCAGATCCTAGCTTCCCACAACCAACAAGGTTGACACCACAAAAACTCGAGGAAAAAAGAGCTAAAGGGATTTGTTACAGTTGTGATAGAAAATACACTAAAGGTCATAAGTATGTTGAGAAGAAATTATTCTACATATATTGTGAAGAGGAGGAAGAAAAGGAACAAGAAACATCAAAAGAAGAAGATATACACCAGGAACCAACCCACATGGATTGAGAAAGAAGAAATTAATCCAACCATATATTTAATGCATTGACAAGAATTACCAATCCTCAAACTGTCAATATAAAAGGATTTAACAAGAAGAAAAAGGTAATAGTGTTGATTGATTTAGGTAGTACTCATAATTTTATTCATTGCAAGATAGCCAAGGACTTGAATTGCTTTATATATCTAGCACTAGAGTGTCAAGTGATAGATGCACAAGGAAGAACAATAAAGTGCACAGGGAAGTGCCATAATATCAATCTAACCATGGGAGAATATGTATTGAATAGTAAAAGTATTTCCATTCTAATGGTTGGTGTAGATGTTGTATTAGGAGCCTAATGATTACAATCTTTAGGAACAATAGCTTTTAATTTTCAAGAAATTTTCTTGAAAATTTTCTCATAAGGAAAGGAAATTTAATTAAAGGTTATCATAGGGAATCCTCATAAGATAGTCAGTTCTAATGGCATGGATTGATTTTTGAAGAAGGAAAAATTAGGGGTAATTTCAAAATTTTGTTCACTAGATGTTCAAGCATATAATTCATCCTTTTCCCGAGATCTCCAAAGAATCCTTGACAGATATTCCAAGGTATTTGAGACTCATAAAAGTCTCCCACCTATTCATGATCATGATCATGCTATTCACTTGACTCCATGAAGTGTTCCTCCAAACATAGTTCCTTATAGATATCCCTATGCCTAGAAGAGTGAAATTGAATATATGGTTGTAGAAAAGCTAGAGGTAGGTACAATTAAACCTAGCCAAAGTTCTTTCTCTTCTCTAGTAGTATTGGAGCAAAAGAAGGATCGATCAGGTGTATGTGCCAGTATTATAGACAGCTCAATAAGCTCACTATTAAGGATAAATTACCCATTCCTATCATTGATGAATTATTGGATGAACTGCATGTAGCAATTTACTTCACGAAGCTAGATCTTTGCTAAAGATATCATCAAATTAGAATGAAGAAAGAGAACATTCTTAAAAAAACATCCAAAACTCACAAAGGTCATTATGAATTTTTTGTCATGCCTTTTTGGCTTACTAATGCACCTTCCACATTTCAAGGTTTGATTAATTCTTTTTTCAAACCCTTTGAAAATTTGTTTTAGTAATTTTTTTTATGATATACTGATATATATCATGTCTTGGAAGGAGCATGTTCAACATGTTGATAGGGTGCTCAAACTATTGGAAGAGAAATACTTGCATTCAAAAACCTCCAAATGTTTCTTTGGGGTATAGGAAGTGGAATATTTGGGTCATATGGTATCGTATGAGGGTGTTAAGGTATACCATAAAATAATTATAGCCATAAAGGAATGGAAAATCACCACATCCTTAAAGCATCTTAGAGGATTTCTCAGGTGGACGGGGTATTATCATAATTTTATTAAGAAGTATGGGAAAATAACAACACCACTAACAACGTTACTGAATAAAGATGATTTTTTTGGAATCCAGAAGTAACTAAGGCCTTTGAACATCTTAAGGCGGAAATGTGTCGAGCTCAAGTGTTAGCTACACTGAAATTCACAAACACCTTTATTGTGGGATGTAATACCTCAGGAAATGGCACTGGTGTTGTTTTAATGAAATAAGGAAGACCCATTGCTTTCGAAAGTTGTCCAATTAAGGGAAATTATTTACACAAAACTATTTATCAAAAAACAATGTTGCCAATAGTACATGCTCTAAAGAAATGATGCCCTTACCTAATAGGAAGACACTTCGAGATAAAAACAAATTATGATAGTCTTAAATACTTCTTAGAACAAATGTTGTATTCAGATGAGAAATATAAATGGGTAACAATATTTTTGTGTTATGAATTGAAAATCATCTACAAACAAGGGAAGAAAAATGTTGTCACAAACGCACTCTCAATAAGGTATGAGGATGTGGAATAATTTCTCTATGCCATTTCTATTATCCATACTAATCAGTTAACTGAAGCAAGGGATGAATGGAAGAATTGAAAAGAGGTATGGACACTCATTGAAAATGTGCAACATGATCTCAATACATCACATATATTTATATGAAAAAATGATTCGCTACGATACAAAGATTGCTTATATCTATGTAAGAACTAACTCAATCAAAAGGTTCTTTTGGAATTACACACCACTCTTGTTGGAGGGAAATCTGGATTTTTAAAAAATTATCATAGGGACAAAATTTTTTTTTTTGAGATGGCCTTAAATTTGATATTCAGAAGTTTGTGGTAGCATGTTTGTTTTGCCAACAAAATCAAGTGGGGGCAATTAAGACTCCATGTATTTTACAACCATTAGCCATTTGAAGTCTGCACTGGGGGGAGGTCTCAATGGATTTTATCATTGCTTTACCCAAGTCGAAAGAAAATATTTTTATCATGGTTGTTGTTGATAGACTTACCAAGTATGCACACTTTTTTGTTTTAACTCCTCCTTTCAAGGCTACTATAGTTTCTATTGCATTTGTGGAAACAATCAAAAGCTACATTGAAAACCAAATATTATTGTAAGTGACACAGATCCCATTTTCACTAGAATATTTTAGACACTTTTTTTTTTCTTGTCTTGGTACTAAGTTACCTCATAAATCATCTTAACATCCTCAATATTATGGGGAAAATGAGATAGTGAACACATTTTTGGAAGGATATCTTCTTTTCTTGGATATGATAAATAAACATAATGGGTCAATTGGTTACCTTTGGCAGAATGGTGGTATAACACTTCCTTTCATACCGCAACAAAAATGACCTTATTTATGGTGTTTTATGGATATTAGCCACTGTACATCACATCGTCTTTAAGAGATAATTCTTTGGTTCAGGCAGTGGAAGATCACATCAAGTATCAACAAGTTCTCCAAGGCTTAAAGGATAACCTGAATTGGCACATAATCGAATGAATAATACTCATATTAGCATCACAGTGAAATAGGTTTTGATGTTGGCAATTAGTTCTTTTTACAGCTACAACCATACAAACAAATGTCCCTCAATCAATATAAGAATGATAATAAATAATCACCTCGGTACTATGGCCCTGATAAGGTGCTGCAAAAGGTTAGTACTATGGCATACAAATTGGAGTTTCCTACATATTGACGAGCACACCCAATTTTCCATGTTTCGTGCTTAAAGAAGATTATAGGTGTGAAGCTCTCAATTCAATCTTTATTGCTAGAAATTTATGAGGAAGGAAAAATCATATTGGAGCATGAAACAATCACAGAAACAAAAATCTAATAGCTTCAAAATTGATCTAGTTACATAACAAATTACATGGCATAAATAAGTTCGTTTTTCTACCTCTCTATATAGGCATAATGAATATAAGGTGACTTTATGTATTACACAACCAATGTAATAAAAAAAGGCAATAGAACAACAATATTTAATATGATTTAAGTAAAATCAAACGAGAGAACACTGATTTTTAAAATTTTATTTATAAATATTTAGATTTTCAATGTGACTTTTCATAGATTTGGGACTAGTTTAATAGTTTGCAAAAAACATTTAAATAATATATATTTATCATATTTGATTGAGATTAAAATATATTTA
>APFE031316286.1:0-14477 GCA_000404065.3 Pinus taeda | reverse complement strand
AGGATAGGAACGTGATCTGGAATGTACATACATGGTGAAAGATCTATTCAACAACAAATCTAAAGCTCCTGGATACATAGTCAATGCTGGTCAAACCCAACCTTTTTGGTCACAAAGGCAGCAAAAAACTAGAGTTTCCCAAACTGATTTCATTTTTCTTTGGAAATCAGTTAAGATTAGAAAGGACAAAAATCACTCTTTTGTAAAAGCAGAAACATCTGCATAACGTATGTACATTCGATTTAGAGGGAAAGTTAGTGAATATAGGATAGGAGACAAGCAGATAAAAGACTACATATTGTATTGTCCAAGACGGTTATTATCCTTGTGTATTGTTTCCAGAACATTGCTCTTGCATGTGATTTTGATTTCCAGAACTTAATTACTGTCATTGTTTTACCCTTACAGTGCTTATGCGTTAACATTCTCATCGCTTGAAGTTTCTTAAGTGTGCCATTGAAGCGTGGACGGGCCCTACGTGGAGATTGGTATACTTTTAATTTCATTTCCATAGCGTTTTCGAATCTAAATAGTGTGAATAGTGTTTAATGTTATTTCCTTTCCTGTGAGTTTATCGATTTGATTAGAAGTTCTTGCAAATAATATTCATGGTGATAGCTTGAGAATTTGATTGCTAGATCATTGAACGATATCTTGTAAAAGATTTGATCGATCATTAGATTTCAAAGTATCTCTGTGGACTCTGTTTTCATGCATTTAAAATTTTAGTGTGCTTAAAATAGCTTTTGATTTTCGTGAATGCTTAGTGTGTTAGCTGGAAAGAGCTTTTGTGGATAATATCCTTGTAAGAGGGTTGAAAACTCAGTCTAGCAACACGCTGTTTCTTTAGAACAGTTAGATAAATTAGATGATCTGAGTGTTAAGGTGTGAGAGGAAACATATTTAAATCTCCTGTAAAGGAGTGTTGTAGCCTGTCACAGTGGACACTTAGTTAGGTAGATGAGATCCTTTTATGTCTATAGACTTTAGACACGTGCCTCTAAGTTTACCTACCTTAGTTGATATTAAATCTAGTCTAATCTAGCACCCTAGATTGGCCACTACAGGATATGAGGCCTGTAGGTTTGTATTCAGGTAAATGAACACCCAAGTCAGACTCAGATTTAGGTGATCCTAATGGTAGTGGGGGTTCCTGACATTTTTCAAGTGAGTGAATGAGGAAAGCTGATTTGAAATCAACTCCCCTATCTAAAAGTTCAGAAATCCTAGGTGATAATTGTGTCCAATCTGGATTGGATGGAATGTTGCTATAGGGATCAAATGATAATATATCTTCAGACTGTAAGGCTAAAGATGAATAAGATTGTTGAAGTCTTCTTTTGGAATTGGCCCTTCTCGCAAGTTTTTCTCGATCTGACAGAGGACTAACTGTGTCAGATTCAGAATGGGATCTAGTGTGCTTAAAAGGTGCCAGTTTGGCATAGTGGAGTCGCCAGGGAAGAATTTTGACCTATATAGAACTTTAGTCACCTTTAAAGGAATAAGATTTATATCGTTGTCCCAGGAAAACTAATCAAATTCGAATCCCCGGCAACTGCGCCAGATTGATGTTGTTCCTTTGAGATGATAATGGTCAATTGATCTGCCAGAGCATTTAAGATATTTGTTTTGGGGTTTTGGTTTTTATGGAGGACCAATACATAGAACAAACTGTAAGAATGATGTATTAACTCTTTTAGATAGTACTAATAAATAACCAAAGGGCTGTTATTTAACTTCACATAGTGATTTGAATTTATAAGGTGTGTAGAAGGAATAGTAAGGAGATATGATTAATTTAGATTTCAGACAGAAAGATAAATCATAATAAGTGGGAAAACCTTTGTCCAATGTTCAAAATTTAAACAAAATATGCTTAAAATTACATAATATGTTGACAAGTTTATGATTTAGAGGGAGCCTTTCAGATAGACAGTCCAATATCTCAGTCTCTTTATGATAATAACTTCAGAAGGAATTTTCAGAATAACTGTAACACATTTATTCTCACATGATATCTCTGTAAAACTTAAACATATGTAGAATAAACATAATGAATGAAACACATGAAAACTTACAGAAGAAAATGAGACTGTATGATACCAAATTTAGGATCCCTTGCTTTATTATCAGAGATCTAGAAACAACTTGTACATCAATGCTTACAAAATTGCTTATGGAAAAGTACCGCCTTTAATAACTCATAGAAGAGAGTTATTTATACAAGTTTAAACAAAATATCTTAAACTGATTACAAAATAGCTTGAAAGAAGATAGGAAAAGAAAAATTGCTACATGATGTGTCCCTATTAGATAGGAAGTTGTTGATGACTGTTCCTTCAAAACCTGTTGTTGGTGTCTTCTTGTTGGAATGGAAAGTAAATCAATTATTTCACACAATTGATCCCACCTCTTCTCACTAGGTATCTCAAGATTTACTATCCTTCTAAATATCTCATCAACTTCAATATATCTCTCAAAATTGGGTTTAGTGAGAAAAAGGTGTCCAACTTCATATTTGATAGTGAGGTCAAAGCTCAAGGTTTCCAAAAACTCTTTATTAGTAATCTGTCTTTTTATCCATGCAAATTGACTATTGTCCATTGCAATAGTATATAATCTTTCACAGTAATCCTCTAATTTTACTAGCTGATCACTCGATGACACTATCTCTGGTAACCCTTTCTTATGCAAAATACTGAATTTAGAATGAAACCTTCTAACTGTAGTGTTCAAAGCTTCACATTTTGTTGTTTCTGTGCTTATAGCTCCTGTGATAACCTTGTTGTTTCACCTGTTGCTAAAGATGAAGCAATGTCAGCAGGAGATGAGATTAGATCTACACCTGTCATTGGAATTGCTGTGACCAAGGTCGCAGGAAGTTGTGCTACCTCTTTTTCCTTGAGCAGTTGGTCTATCTGCTCCTCCATTTTCTTGATCTGTATGTTTTTCTCAATGACGAGCTTCAATTGTTTCTTCAAGGTTGTAATATCTACATTCTTCTTTTGCAGTATTTCTTCAATTTCTTTACAGTCCTGGGGATCATATCCAATTTTAACAATAATATCTTCTAAAGATTTTAACTTGGTATCTTTAGATAAAGAAGATAGTTTTTCAATCTTGAGCTATGACTGCACATTTGACAAGGAAGTTCTGAGTTTGGAAAGAGACATGGAAGTTGTAGTCATTGTTGAAAATAACATCTCACCTTATTGCCTATGCAGATCCATTTGATCAATAGGATGTATCTGATTTACATCAAATGAAAAGATGGTCTTCTTGTAGTCTTCTGTGGATTTGGGAAATGGAATTTGAACATGCAAAAATTCCATTTGCATCCTTCCTCTTTCACTATAAAAGGAAGAGAGAAGTCTATGCTAAGAAGTGGATGTCTGTTTCCAAAACTAACTGTATACTTGTGATTCAAGACTTTCATAATTTTGCTTGATTTCCAAAAATGTTGAGAAGATATTAGTATCTCCTGCCAAGCTGGTCTTAGTTGACTGAATAATCTCCATAGATTCAGTTGAAGAAGGAGTTAAAGAAGTGGAAGGAGGCTTGGGATTAGTGGTCCCTGCCGATGAAACATCTTTCAATTCTCCAAGATCAATTATTTCTGGTGGCTTGCTTGTTGATGACATTAATAGTCCAGTGTTCAACTTCTTTTGTAAGATATAGTACTCTTTACCTAATTCTATAACTGATTGAGTTTCCTCTCTAGCTCTTTTGTGCTAAGTACTCTGAGTAGCTCGAGTCTTTGCCTATGGAGTAGAAATAATCTATTCATTTGTTTCTATGAGAGTTCCTTCGGACCACTTCTCTTGGTTCATGAACTTCTCCAATTCTGGCCTGGGAGTATGGTTGTAAGGTGTTGCCTTCAACTACACTCTTAGAGCTGAAATGATTCCAAAAGGATCATAAGACAAAGTGAAGCTTGGCTGGAGGTTCATGTTCTTTAATAATCTATTTGCCTCTGTACCTGCAGACCTAGTGTTACAAATGAATGTCCCTACCTTGGTTTTGAGTTTGAACTGTGATTTCTTCTTGCTTGAGACAAAATGGACTTCATCCATATTTATCATCTGCCTGATGTATTCCAGTGAGAATATCCTCATTGGCACATACTTGGGCAATTTGTATGGAGCCAACTCACTGCCATATATCCTAATCTCAGTGTAATTCTGGTAGAGGTACCAGTGACCAGTCTTGGTCTGTTCTGATAGGTGCACTGTTTTCTTAATCTCTTCTCCAGTTCTGGGCTTTGCCTGGCTGTTGAGTAATTGGAGAATTGGATGTACAAAATAGTCAATAAACTGAGAGAATGTAAAGCTGGATGATCCTGCTCTTACTAACTTTGTCCAATGAATCACTGATTGATTCACTCCCTACTTATCTTGTCCGTTAAGCTGAATGGGAAATAGATCTCCCTGTTGAAACAAAATTAAATGGATTATGACTGAATTGTACCTAAAAACTCCTTGAGTGGTCAAATTCATAAATTGTTCATGTATATTATCAACCAGAAAGTGGCTATAATTATACATGAAAGTAGGTTGATATTCTTTGCTATAAATGGAAAAGAATCCAAGGATAGATTCATCAACGGATTGGTCATTTTCATAGCCTAGGAGGTATGATAGCAGAGAGATAATATGTTTAGTGGCTTTAGGGAACATGGAAGATGAATATGGTGGATTTCTCTTAGGTAATTTAACATCTCCTGTTAAGAAAAGTTCAAAGATAAGGGCTCTCTGTGGGAAAGTGAGTTTATTATAAAGGTCCATGAGAGTTGTTGGTGAAAAATGGTTAAGGGAATCAGATGGAGGTATATTAACATTTGCTTTATGCTCTAAGCAGTAATAGTGATCAAGATTTTTCCATCCTGAGTCATCACCATTCTTTGCACAGGATCATACTTGGCTTGACACCAAGTAATTAGATCAGGGAAGTGATAAGTCTTGAAAAAAGAATATAATGGCAAAAATGTCTCCCAGAAGCGAATGGGGTCCTCTTTATCAACACATTTCAGTTTTAACCATGAATGTAGTTCATAAAAATCGAATTCACATTCATAGTCATTGATCTTGAAAAGGGAGTTTACAAGGGCCATATGATCCAAATCAAGGGAGACAGTAGAGGGATTCCCTTCTTTAGTAGTCTTATGTATTTTTGCTTTAGGAGCCATCTTGTTGCAGGGAAATTCAGAAACTGTTTTAATCAAAATATGGATGATAATGGCGAAAATACACACAAGATGACAAATAGCGCTTTTGGTATATGAATGGAAGCGAAAAGTGGCAAATATTGGAGCCATAGGGTATTTATAGCTACAATTGGGCTTAATTGATTGTTTAAATCTAGTCGTAGGCAATTAATTTGTAGAGGGATGCAAATTAATGTTTAATGAGTGATTAAACGGTTAATTAGGCATAGAAACAACTTTGGAGCGTATGGGCAATGACATTATAACATGGCGGATGGTGAATGGGTGAGCGAAAACAGACTAGTGATGTGGAGGTTCGTGAATTGATGGAAGATAACGGATTTATATGGCACGGGAAGAAGTCAACGATCGGATTGAGAAAACCACCAACGACTTTCGGGCGGGGGGGGGGGGGCATGATAGTATGGTTTCGAGCCTTGGGGTTTGAAACACTGGGGGGGTGCCATGTCGCAAAAAGGGGCAGCCATTAAAACTGCTTTTGGACCTCCCACCCCCCCCAACGGGAAACGACCGAAGGTGGTCTGAAAATCTTCCTCCGCCGTTGATTCGGGCGGAGTGAATGATCTTCGTTAGAATCTGCTCAGTGGTTATTGGTGCCTGACGTGACGTTATGTCGTTTCTGCCAATGTGACAAAAGCATATAATATGACTTATTTGCAAGGTTATCAAGCCTTATTACAATAATTAAATCGTAATTAAAGAAATTAAGCATTGATTAACCTAAACAACATTTTTAAAGGTGCATTTTGAGCTAGCAACCTTAATTTTATTTTCTAAAGCAAATATTTTTCTTTTATTGCTTATCTAACATTTTCATTTTGCCTTCCTTTTTTAGAGCAACTACCCTATCATTTTATTTGGTATGGACTTGAAATAATAATCACTCCTAACATTTTTATTTTCCATTTTTTTTTTTGGTCCATATCCTAACTTATCAGTTTTATTTTTATTTATTTATTTATATTTATTTATTTTTTTCATCGGCATTTTGTTTTTTTCATCTAATAACTAACTTATCAAAAACAAGAATGTTACAACAGGATCCATCCCAGTAGCAGACACAGAGCAGACATGGTGAGCAGTGTCGTTGATCGCATGCAAGGGATTCAACAGCATGCATGTCATTGAACCCACACATGCAATCCAACCCATTCAACGCACTCATCAAGGCAAAGACAAGAAGCAAGTCCAACTAGGGCTGAACATGTACTTCGACAAGTTGATGTGCATGACCACCAACACACACTTGAAGATCAGCACAGACACTATGCATTAGTGTGTTGTCGGTTCAACCGTACCCAAGAAGACCATGTGCATGTTCGCAGACGAGTTGGATGAAGGGGCCAAACCAATGCACTGGTTGCAATAGAGGTAAGAGTTCGCTTCAACAAGATGTCACCATGGGGTGCATGCACACCATCACAGATGACCAAGCTTGGAATCAACTCACCACTTTCACCATAACAAGCATGTCAAAGAGTTCGTCTCATCACAGTGGACCGAGTGTTAGTGATGTCTTACAAGACTTGCTTAAGCCATGTTATTTCACATGAGTACATGTCCATTGTAATGTTGAGTCATGTCAAGTGTAATTCAAGTGTCAATGGTTGGATGTAACAATCATAGAGTAGGTGGAGTCATTAGGGTAGTTGAACTGTCACAAAGGGGAATGTCAAGGGTCACCCCACCCTTTGCTATAAATAGTCCCTCATAACTCATTGTAAGGAATTTTGGTCAGACAAGCTTGTACTAAGATTATTTTGAAGAAGGCTTGGACAGTATTGTAACGCTCCTTGGCTTCTCCACTGCACGGAGCTAGTACATCTCTTTGGAGGAGCAGGCAGATGTGGCTGTAATGTTCCATTGTTGGGGCTAGCAGGTTTACATGGTGAATTGTATGATGGTGACTTACACTTCTTTAATAATAAGAGTCAACACATTTTCATGCATATTTTGTTATTGTAGTTGCACTGTTTTGGTTGCCTTAATGATATATGTTGTTTAAATTACATACTTGTATATGAACGAATTTGTATGCAATTATATGAATCTTGTTGTTAATGTGTTTCATATGTTGTTAATGCTGTCACCATCTGTGTCGACTGCTCTGCCGGACATCAAATAGACCTTTCTCATGAACCTTGCTATATCAACCATCACACTCATCTCGAACTGATCCATGAGTGTTGTTCGTGTTATCTTACCTTATATGTTGTGATTGCCGCATCTGAGTGGACTGCTCCACCAGAAGCTATGCAAGTCCTTTGTGTGGTGTGTTTCTAGCCGAGTTGGGATTGATCCCTTTCAACCTAGAACTCACCTTCACCTTCCTCTCCCTTCGATGTTTTGGAACCTCTCGTACACATTCCTTGACTCTTTGCATTAGTCACACCCTTTCTACTGATAGAGTTATCTTACTTGCCTTTGTGCGACATTGCGGTCAAGGCATTAGCTTACGACCCACTGCTGGGATTTGTACACCAAATGATCTAAGGTCTAATTGGGATTGCTTATCAGGGAGATCCCCTTGACATGTTGATGGGTCCAACACTGTCAACATTTCTGGCACTAGAAGGAGGGCCTAATGACAAGCAGTGTCCTTTCATCCAGTTTTGAACCTTTGCATATATTTCATGGAGTCTTGGATTCTTCTTCCCCTGAGGTGTTTTTCGAATTGTGGAGATGTCTCCATCTCGGGGATGATTTTCAATCTCTTGTCCACTCACATGTATGATGGTGGAGGCGATGTGGCTTGGACTGAGCACTTACATAACTTTCTTTCCATGATCTATGAGCAAGATGAGTTTACTGATGAATAGGTCAGGTTGTTGCTTGCATACACACTTCGCGAATCTCCATTTGGTTGGGTGCTGAGCTTATTGGCTGACACCATGCACTCATGTGAGCACTTATGTGATCTTATTGAAGACATGTCCTATCATTTTGATCCAGACCATCTTGACCAGGAACTATTATAGCAATGGAGAGCTCCACATGAATCCGTTATTTATTTTTGGCAGTGCTTCTATGACTTGCAGTTTCAGGCTTTGAGGAGTTAGATGAAGTTCACTTATCTCTAGGACCTGTTCGAGTACTGTCTTAAGAAATCTGCCCTTCCCAAGAGGAAGCTTGATGTCAAACCTTGCTCAACCTTCTTCGTTGATGGAACTGTGCAATCCCATGTAGGAGTAGGCATTGTCTCAATGGATTGTCTGTGTCCCTCTCATTAAATAGTTCCACCATCACCCAGTGATGCCGAGGATCATGTTCGCACATTTGTTCATCCTTCACACCCTCCCAACATCACTCCACTCAATTTTCACGCAGAGTTGGTTGTGAGTCCTTCGAGTTCCCATATGCATTATTTTTTTCGACCTCTATCTTCACACTCAGGTGTTACTCTGGATGATGTTGTCTTGTGTTCAACCATTTTGGACTCTTCACTTGTTGTGAACGAGGAAAAACCCATTGACGGAGTTGGTGTTGCACAACCAACATGCGTTGTCATTCATGAAGAGTATGAGTGGGAGATTGAACATCAACCCTTGGTGAAAGATGAATCCCTTCCATCTAAGCCCCCTCCATTCTTTCCTAGCTTCTTTGGTGAACCTGCCATCCATGATTTTGCATGTGTGTCTTCATCCACAGATGCATCCATTGTTGATCACTCGCAGGACTCACCGGATGCTAGTCCATCATTCGACAACGGAGAGGATAAGTTATTCATTGAAGATCCACTTGATCCTTCATCTGTCTTTTCCATAAATACAATGGATGAGTTCGTTCGCTTTTCATCTACCCCTCTGTTTGATTCATCTAATCATGAGGATTCCGAAGAATTAATCGATTTTTTTGATTGTGGTGGTCATGATCCATTTTCTTCCAATTTTGATCACGATCACGAATATATCACAGTTGATCTTTCGAAGCCACCTGCTTATGATGATCTACCTGATGATAAAGTTAATACACCCAAGACTGTCGAGGCACTTTAACCCGAGCTGATGGTTATGTCAGGCCCTCGCTCTCTTGGGGTTATTCTCACTTCTGATCATGAAACTGTTCAGTCACCCAAGGCTCCTCATCACTCGTTTATATGCATTGAAGATCCATTTCACTCACATATCACACTTCCTCCACTCGAACTGCACGATCCCATTGCTCATGCATTGGAGGAGTCTTACATTGCAAGCACTCGTTCACGACGTAAGTTATCTTTATTTCTTTCTTTTGCTTGCATATATTAGTCAAGAGTGTCCTTTTGATGCAAAGTTGCATGTAGTGTCACACAACACCATGATAAGTCCATGGACTGTCCGTCATGCACATGCACTCACTTATGTCCCGTGGGCACTTTGAAACATGAAGTGTGGCTGTCTTCACTATTTTATCTTTCTTGTATGCTGGTCCACACAACTGGATTACTTGCGGACCAAGCCTTCACCCACATGGGTCTACCAATGCGCCGATGGCTGCATTGGAAGTATCACTTCACGTGATCAGGTCCATGCACCATTAGTGTAGGAGTGGGAGTAGTGTTTGCTTTCATTTTATTGCTTGCATGCTTGTTTGTTTGCTTGCTTTGCTCTCATTTTTTCTTTTGCTTTTGCTTGCCTTTGTTGTTAGTTTGTTCGTTTGTTTCGTTCGTAGGTTAGTTTGCATGAAACCATGCGTGACTCATGAAACGAGCTGGGTAAAGTACAAGAGGGTTTGTACAACTATCGCTACTTGGTTATCTGTCATCTTTTCTCTGTATGATGAAATTGTTGCTCTTAGTCCATGATACATCGAAGGAAAATACGTACTCTTCGAAGTGAACCTTGGTATAAGCACAACACTTGCGCACTAACTAGTGTCACCTTCTCTAGTCGATTGTTTTCGAGTTAACCCTTTTCAGCTCAGTCAAGTAGAGTAAGGTGAGGGGGAAACCTTAATAGGCACATCAGAGATATAATAAACTACTTCTCTACTGGAACAACCTCCTCTACTCTCAATAAGTCGGGATCCCTCTTTTGCCTCTAAAATGAATAAGTGCTATGCATAGTGAAAATGAAAAAAAAAAAATGTCAAAAAATTCAAAATGAAAAATGAATAAGGAGAAAGAAGAGAAAGGCTTCCTACGTAGGGAGGTGATGCAAGTAACTCCGCCGAGGCACTGACTAGGCTCACTAGTAGCGAAGCCATGCTTGTGTTCTTATGTGACTCCATCGGGGTACTGTCCAGGCCTGTTGGAAATGGAGCAACACCAGAAATAAAACTAAGACTCTGACGACTATACTACTTGTGCACTTATATACCCCTCAACCCCAACCGAAACAACTGTGTTGCCTTATCTTGGAACGTGTGTCAATTGACCAAGAGTCTGGCAGATGCTACATCTTACATCAAGCTAGTGTGAAACCAAGATGAGCTAAGAATTGAACAATACTTCCAGAGGTGTTAGACTTGTTTCCATGAATAAGGTCCCTTTAGAGAGCTAGAGTTCTACCAGTGTGTCGCCAATTGTTGTAGCGGCTACAACCACCCTCCAAAATTTTTCCTTAGCCTATTTTGGAGCCTCCCTACCAACCTTCACAGTAGCTAGCCTTGCTTCGTTAATTCCTCAAGCTTCAGTGTCTTTCTTTCTCAAAGGCAGCCTGTCGATCACAGTTTGATCTCTTCCCTTCACAGGCTGCTCACCCAAACTTGGTCCAGCTGCAAGATGAGCAACTTCCCCTTGAAAATTGTGCATTTCTGGAGGGAAACTAGCCTTCCCTCCAGAAATTATGCAATCCTCTCTGACAGCCTGCTGGGGTCCAGTATTGCACAATCCTACCAGCCAACCCTCCCAGTAGTATTTGCGCAAATTTTCCCAGCAACAGTCTATTCAACCCAGGATTTGCGCAAATCTGGGCAGCAGTCAGTTGCTCTGCCTAGAAATGTGCATTTTTCTCCAGCAGTCGAGCAGTATCTTACATGTGCAGCTGAGTTGAACGGTTCCCTACGGGACTAAGAAAAAAAAACTTGCATTCATGGCTTGTTTCTCCCAAAGTAGCATGCAAAGGCATCCCTTGTTTGAGGGATCTATGTTTAGCAATTTGAGGTTACATGCGAGGAGCAACTCCGAAACCTTCCACCAAGTGTCGCTTCCCATAGATTCATGGCATGCACATCACAACCTTGATGTTATGAAAACTCATCAACCAGACATTGTAGAGCTCATTCCTCACATCAACCTTGCAGCTTTGACATCCCACATCACATCTAGGAGCAATCGGCACATTCAACTTAGCTATCTAGGGGTAAGCCCTCTCCCCATGCCTTGTGCTGCATTTCTGTCACTTTTTGTGTGTTCGCTTGTGGGAGTACTGTTTGCTTGATTTCTTCTAATGCTTGTTGTCATTTACATGTATTCTAGCTTGTCCTAGCTCTGTTTTAGTTTTCGTTGCTATCTCACTAATGTCGCACGCATGAAACTGTTTTGCACAGACGTTTGCCCAATCGATGAACTGCCTCACCCACATGCATGTTGATCTTCTTGTTGAATCTTTCATTCATGTTTTGCATGCAATGTTAATCACTTCTGCTATCTCTTCATGTCGCCATACATTCATTGACTAAGTTGCTTTCAGTTTCCCATCAACGAGTCGGTCCAACCTTGGCTCGAGATCTGCTTTCACCAAGGCTGCATTGCGCAATTTGGGAAAGGAAGGCTCACCTTCCTCTCCAGATTTGTGCATTACTACCCAACACTGGCCTCCAATACTGTTTTGCGCATTTTTGGAGGACAGTGGCTACTTGGCCCAAGAAATTGTGCAAATCTGTCCCTGGGCCAGCAGTCCTTCCCAGCTAGAATTACATAATCCGCAATCCCAGCAGTAAGCAGCCAGACTAGACTCTGCATTACATAGTTCCAGTAGTTAGTTAGTCTCTCAGCATCCCAGACTATGCCTTGTGTAGTCTTGGCAGTCGGTCTCCTGACCTCCCAGCCGAAATTGTGCAACCTTCATGATCATTCACCCAGGTATGTTGCAAGTCAGTTCTCATGTTCATTTTGGTTTTCGACTGATAAATCACTTGCTATGAGTGTTTCCATGTCTCCAGGTATCGCTGGTGTTCATCTGCCTCTCAGCAGTACAGGTACAATGGTTTCCAAGAGAGCAGAGACAAAGACACCGTTCAGAGCATGCTTGGGGATGCAGTCGATCAAGTGTCTATGATCCAGACTTAAACAGGAACGCAACAAATTACAGAGATAACCATAAACACAGATATGTAGCAGAAATAATACTTCATCTCATTAATGTAAAATATTGAAATATGCTTACAAACATTAATGGGAATAAACCAGCTAGGGCGATGGTAGCTTATCTCTGAGAAGAGATATGGTGGCTACATGCCTCTGAACTATGTTACAATGAGGCTCGAAGGCCTATTTATTGTTGAGAAACAATGGAAAACCCTTAACATTCCAAAACCTAACCCTAGAAGATGAAACGCCAAACTGCGGGCCCCGTTTGGGTAAATTGGTACATCAACTTCCCGGGGTCGTAACTTTGGCATACAATCTCCGTTTGACGTGTACAATAGCTCGTTAGAAAGACCTATCCGATCACTACCACTTTGGGAAGGGCAACATCAGTCCATTGACCCATGTTGCCCGCAGATTTCCCAAAAAACGTCGTTTAGAGCCTTAAAACGGCTCTGGAAGTTCAGGACCCGAAAAACTACTAAAAATAGTAAGTTGTGCTACCATTAAGGAAGCTGAAAATGATGAGAGAAACAATGGTGGGGGTCCAGGTGGACTTGGTAGGTGGCCACCAAGATCCACCTGGATCATTCCTCCCCCCTTAGGAAGCAATGGTCCCCATTGCGTTGAGTTCCTCCATAAGATGAGGAAACTTTTGCTGAACTTGGTCCCCGGTGAGCCACTTGCCCTAGTGAAGGAGTTGGCCTGCTTTGACAACTCGATACAGTTGGATATTCTGTTGGCGAGTGTTCTTGATTTGTTTGTCCATGATCCGATCAGTTGCAGCTTGTTCCATGCAGTCTGGGTTTAATTATGTGGGTGTGAGCTATTCTGCAATGTCAGATGTGTCTAGCAATGGTGGAATGTATGGCCGAAGGCGGTCCACATTGAACACTGGGTGTAGGCCAAGGAATGGGGGAATGTTGAGCTCAAATGCATTGTCTCCCATATCCTTAGTAATGGTGTAAGGACCATATCGGAGTGGTCTCAATTTCCTATAGGCTCCAGTAAGGCGTTCCTTTTGCAAATGCAACCAGGCTTTGTCGTCCACCTGAAACTTGTGTGGCACTTGATGTTGATCATGTCGCTGCTTGTACTTGGCATTTGATTTCTCCAGAATGTCATGGACCTACTGGAGAATATGTTGGATGTGCTCAATGAAGTTGGTTGCCTTGTCTGTTTCGGACTGGACATGAGCCGAATCTATGTGAGTAGCTGCAAGTGGCATGGCCACATCAATGGGGCATAGTGGCTGGAATCCCAAGCCCACCTGAAAAGGGCTGTGGCCATTCGAGCTATGAAGAGTTCGGCTGTAGCTCTGCTAAACATAGGGGAGGCTCTCATCCCATGTGCGTGGATGCATTGAGTTGTACATGCGTAGAATGTGCACAATCATCCTATTGACAACCTCTGTCTGGCCATCAGTTTGAGGATGGAAGGCTGTGGACTTAGTGAGTTTGGTGTCCAGCATTGACCAGAGACTGGACCAAAATGTACTGAGAAACCGACTGTCCCGATCTGAGATGATAGACTGTGGGATCCCAGAGTGTAACCACACTCGTTCAAAGAAGAGTTTAGCAGTGGCTTCTGCAGTGATATTCTTCTTGCAGGCCGCCATAATGGCCATCTTCGAGAACCTGTCGATGACCACAAAAACACAGTCATTTCCATGGTTAGTGGAAGGAAGGCCTGACATGTAATCCATGTAGATGGATTCCCAAGGTTGACTAGGGGTAGGCAGTGAGGCATAGATGCCTTGCTTCTTGATGGTCGGTTTGGCAATGGCACAGGCAGTACATGATCTGATGTACTTCCCAACATCCTGTCGAAGATTCGGCCAATAGAAATACTGTTGGGTCCCTATAATACTAGTGATTACCCCATTACTATTGTATTTGTACCCCTTATTAATATTGTTGCGCCCTTATTGCCCCCATATTGTTATTACTGTGCCCCATAGAATCCCTCTATTGTTATTTTTGTGGCTTTATATTATTATTGTTAGGTCAGCTGGGTTATATTGTG
>APFE031316284.1:323000-341071 GCA_000404065.3 Pinus taeda | reverse complement strand
ATTTCCATGGATTTTGTTGGAGGACTGCCTAAATCTAGGAAAGGTCATGATTATCTATATGTTGTTGTGGATAGGTTCAGCAAAATGTGTATTTTGATACCCTGTAGTAAACATATTACAACTTAACAAACTGCAAAGTTATTCTTTGAACATGTATGGGTTCATTTTGGATTACCCACTTCTATTGTATCTGATCGAGACAACCAATTTGTGGGGAAGTTTTGGTCAAGTCTGTGGGAACTAATGGAAACCAAATTAAAGAAAAGCACAACTTTTCATCCACAAATAAATGGCCAGACAGAAATAGTTAACAGGACAGTGATCCAGTTACTGAGAGGATATTGCAGCAAACATCCTAAGCTTTGGGATGAGCACTTGTGCTATGTGCAACATGGTTACAATAGAGCCAAACACTCTTCTACACAAAGATCTCCTTTTGAGACCTGTTTTGGTTTCATACCAAGGTCTCCTTTGGATTTTGTCTTTGGTAAAGATACCATGGTCGATAGACACAGTGATGTGGACAAGGCAACTAGGTTCATTGAACAGATCCAGGAGATCCACCAGGCAGTACAGGAACAGCTGGAAAAGAGCCAGTCCAAGTACAAGGCTAGGCATGATAAGCATTGGATGGAGCATAGTTTTCAAGTTGTAGACCAAGTCTGGTTGTATATCAGCAAGGACAGAATGCAAGGTGAAGGTAAAAAGCTAAAACCTATCAGGTATGGACCCTTCAGGATACTTGAGAAGACTGGTGAGAATGCTTTTCGCCTTGATCTGCCAGCTTACATGCACATCTACTCAGTCATGAACGCAGATTGCTTGAGGTTGTTTGAACCTTCAATGATTGAGGAACCTGAAGAGCAGTTTCAATTGCCTTCTGTTGATGACCTGCTACCTGAATACCTTAATGAGTTACAGGAAGACACAGTGCTGGACAGGAAGGTAAGGACAACATGCAATGGACAGGTGGAATACCTCAGAATTGGGCTTAAGGGTTCGAAGCCGAGCAGTGCGAAGTGGATTGAGATTGGACAAGTGAGACAGCAGTTTCCTCACTTAGTCGATGCTTGAAGAAAACCAACTTTTGGTGGTCCAAAAGCTTTTTCAGTAGGGAGGCCATGATCCGAATCGGATCCACAAAAGACTGTCAATAACCTTGACTGTATCGAGTTGAAAAAATCTCTAATGAAATCCAAAACAGCATCAAAAAAACCCTGAACCAGTGGCCATGGCAGCCGGCGTGGAATGATGAGGACCTCGGTCAAAGCGCATTGACCGAGGCCCATGGAGACTGCGTAGAAGGTCAAAACAGCCCCTGGGAGCCCCGGATCGGGAAAAGGAGGTGATTTTGATACGCAATTAGCGCTTAGTGCTAATCGCGCATCGCTGGGCAAACAGGGCCAAAATAGGGAAGCCTTAAGCACTCAGTCACGTTGGGAGCTAGAGAACCGTGGGCGGAGAAAGAAAAAGCGCTAAACGACAAAGGCGGGACCCGCGCCCTGGAAAACGATAGTTTTGATCAGGGTGCCCTTGAATGGTAAGAGGTTTTGAACAGGAGCGGAGCGATCCCACTCAGCGATCGACGCGTGGCAGCAAAGGTGAGAGAAAAGCCATTGTGATCGCACATTATCGGTCGAGCAAGTCAATCACGCTCGACGTGTGTATGACGTTGGATCTAGAGGAGCCCAGATCGAACGATTGATATTGCACCCGATAGAAAGAAGCGGAATCGACGGGGAATTAAGCCGTGATTTAAAGGGATTTGGAATCCGTTTGACCGCCATGGTGGAGAAAGAACGTCTCTGTGACATAATCGAAGAAATGAAACGACGAGCAGACTGGCGCTGTCTCCGATAGGGACACATGGCACTTCCCGAGCATTCATGCTGACGCCGAACAGGGAACTCCAAGCGCAGCTGCAGAAGGAGAATCAACGCAGGTGGGAGAGGAATCGAACAGGCATAGGGATTGAATGGTTAAAGCCATGAACAGAGACAGTCGAAAAGAGAGGAGGATTTTGAGAAGAGTCAAAGTGACCAAGAAAGACAATGAACAGTGAACCCTGAGAGGAGGACTGAACACAGAGAACAGTAAAGCCAAGCAGAGGAGACAGAGGGCCGAGTTGACCACAGGCAGCATCGAGCACCAGAGAGCTTGAAGATTCAAGCCTTCCCATCGAGGAATCTGTCCAGACTGAACATCACATTTGGCTCTTTCCACTGTAGACCAAGGGTCACAGAGCTGGTAGGAAGTAAAAGAGTCTATGAACTTTGAGTGGCTTGGGGAATCCAAGAACCACCCTACCTAGCAAAATTTGCTTCAGGAGAACTCACATTGAGTCCCTGTATTGTAATTTCTCTACGGTAAGACACATAAAATAAGGCCACCACTGAAGTTGGATCGAAGACATAGCCCTGGAGAATAGGGTGAGCTCCTTATTAAAAATTGTTTGTGTCTTTGTGTTGCTTACTGTATTTCTCTGTTGTCTTTCCATTTAAAATGTCTGTGTATTGGCAATCTGATCGATCCGTTGTTTCAATAACACAGAACACACACCAGCACATGAGTCTGTAATACCTTTTGTTTAACAAATCTTCAACTAAGGTCACTTATAGGGTGATTATCAGATCAATGAGCAACATCAATAAGAACACATATAACTGATAAGAAGGAATCAATCACATAACACATAATATATCACTGGGGAAAGCACCAACATGAAACCCCAACACTGTATTATCAATCAAGTGGAGATCCTCAACAACATACAAAAAGAATCAGCTCAATAGCTATCCTGCTCTCTCTGTAATCAGAAGATGAAAATCATGGACTACCTAAGCCTCAATATATAGGCTGTAAATTGGACTAATCATACCTGGTGTCACCTCAGGTTCAATTACGTAGTCATAGAAGAAAATAGATTCCTTCCTCATGCAAGGAATACTTACTAGAAATATCCTAGCATCTGATAGTACATTGTCCCTCATTTGATCTCAACTGGGTCTTTGTCTGAATTGCCATGCATCAGTTATTCATGAGATAATACTCAATTATTTGAAAATACGAGTTGTTACATGCATGCAAGCATTAACAAACCGAATCTCATTAATTTAACAACTTGTTAAATTAATCTAACTAGACTTGACTCAGTTAACTGAGCCAACTAATTACAACTCATCCTTATCTCTTTAACTGATGGATAAATTCATCAATTAATACATAAATTGTTGCATGTCCTCAACAAATATGTATGTGTGCAGTCACAAATGGAGATCCACAATCCGCAATTTGGGGATTGATGGACAATGTGGAGATTTGGGTAACTTTGGGCCCTCCGCGACCTCCATTCAGGTATTTTCCCAACAGAGCATCTGGAGCAACTCAGCTGGAACCAGATCTTGCCCACTCAACATTTTCTCAGTGTTTCTAGTCCCTGAAGGAAATCTCTGGGAATAAAAAGATGTGCAGCGAATCTGATGCAGATGGGCAAATTTATTCTCAGACAGAACCAGAACCTGAATCACTCGTAAACCCTCTTCCCTTTCAAGTTTTTATTAAAACCCCTTCTGGGAGGACACATCTGGCGTTGGTATATGTAACCAAATCTGTAGAGCTTTTGAAGAACAACATCTTCCAGCATACTGGTTATACTGGTTATCCTACAGGATCACAGGTTTTGATCTTTGGAGGCAGAGTACTTCAAGACTACAAATCTCTTATGGACTACAAAATCTTACTTAAGTATACCATCACTCTCAACCTAAGGCTGAGGGGAGGCACAACAGACCATCACAAAACAAATCCTCCAGGCAATGGCATAGGAAGCAGCACAATGAAAATCCCAGAAACACATCAAAAGCAAAAAAAATGAAGGGTTATCCTTCAAGAACACTCTTGAAGGAAATAAACCAGCTACAACATCAACAAAACAAGCTGGCACAACATCTGCCCCATACATTTTGGATCAACTGAGTTTCACCCCAGAATTAAATACGGATATATCACAAACAGATGAGTATTGTTCTTTATTTGAAAAACAAGCATTAATTTGCAGATTCAACTGTTTTTGGCCCAAATTTATGGACCCTTTCCTTTGGGTCTTCAAAACGTGGACCAATTTATGTGACATTTATCTTTGTTCCAAAGGGTTCTTCATTGTAAAATTTCATACAACAGAGGAAAGGGACATCATTATGAGGGAAGGACCATGGTTCATGGGATCCACGGGTCTCTTCATTACTCCATGGTTCCCATAATTTTATCCAAATACAATGGTTGTATCTCGGATGCGGTCTGGGTTCGCCTTCATAACCTACCACTACATTTCTGGAGCCATCAAATCCTCTTTGGTAGAGGCAACACTATTGGGCGATTCATTAAAATGGACACAAAAAGAACAGAGGAAGGAATTCACACATTTGCACGCATGTGTGTGGAAGTAGATCTCAGCAAAGGATTGCCAGACCAAATACAAATAAAGTATAAACAGAGGTGCTGGACATAAATACTAGATTACGAAAATACTGCATTCAGATACAGAATTTGCCGCCAAACAAGACATCTTTAAAATACATGCCCATAAGCCATAAAAGATATGCGTAGGAAGAAGAAAGTAGGAAAACAGCCCAAGGGATAGAAATTCCCTCCACCTGATCTTGATGTCCCTGATGAGGAGGAAGATAAGGGAAAGGAACACCCCATTCCCAAAGAGAACAATCAGACATACAAGGAAATAGAAACTAAGGGATTTGTACCACATGATCTGATGGATTGTTTGCCGGAGCAGATACCAGACACCATGGATACCAGCGGAGCCAAAATACATCATACTTAAAACCACTAAGATTCAGACAAGGATAATCCTCATCCTGTGGAGGACACTTCACTCGCACTTGTTTCATCCTTGCCGACTCAAGGGGAGTGGTGAAAGGTCGAGAAGAAAAAGGGGAGAAAAGTATAATTTTCTCCCCAAATGTACATTATTTACTTTCTGGTTTTTTCTTTTGAACAACAACCTTTGACCTGCTAATGGATATGCGCTTCAACATCTACAAAATGTAATTTTGTTATTATTAATAAAATTACGAATTTTCCTAAGGGGAAAAAAAGTTTATCATCTTTTATAAATTAAATAATTAAACTATAGAGGAGCAAAACAAAAATAATAGACAATTATTTATGTTTAACACAACATGATCCAAGAAACTAGTTGTGTGATAGTGATTCATTACCCCGTTATAGGAATCCATTATAGATGCCCCCACATGGTGATGACATTGATTGTGGACTTAAGTACACTCAACTCAACTCACACCATTCATGGCTCCATTGATTCTCTCACTTCAAGAAATTTTAATCACCATTGTCAAGTCAACCATGAAACTTTCCTCTTTGAATGATATACACACAATTTGCATATTTTTTCTCCACTACATGATGCCATGATGCCTTGGGAAATCACTGCCAACATATGCTCCAATTTAGGTATGAAAAGTCCCATTATTAATTGGCCTCTTATTGAAACTTAGTGAGGTAATTATTTTTCTCAAATGTTGTCAATAAACAACATAAATAAGAAAATGCTAGGTTCTTATCTTGCACCAACCTTTACACTCAAACATGAGTTTCTTTATTCCCACTTATTACACTGGCTACAAGGAAACATAGACCTAAGATCCAATACTTGCTCAAAATGTAGCATGGGAATGGGAACAATGGAGAATGAATGTCATACAACCAAATAGGAGAATGGAATGAGAAAATTATGTGACTATCCAAAATAATTGTACTTTTCCTTTGTAGGTTGTTTTCACTACTTCTTATTTGCATGGTCAAATTTTCCTCTACCAACCATTTCATGCATTCATATTTCACTAAGAAAAAGGTGTTGATTAGTTTCATGACACATGATGAAGATGAGAATTCTCAAGTTGTCACTTGGTAATAATTGTTTTCCTCTCATGAGCCATAAATTTATCGAGTCTATATGATTGTTATCCTAATGTTTTCTTGTTAAATAAGTCAACAATATACTTTATTTAGTAACAAAGAATTAAATTTCCATACATTGCATCAATCATACACATTAGTTGAACAATGAACAGTAGGAGAGATCAAACACACACATAGGTATTTTCCTTCAAATCAACCTCTCATTCCTTTGAGAAAAGCTTACAAAGTAACCTCCATAGCCTACTTAAACCAATAGTTGTATTGCCATTAAAATTGCCTCAAACAATAGTGTATGACTTGTGAAAAGAGGGTATAGCTACAATAGTATATAACCTACTCTATTTATGCCTTTCTTGGGCATAAATTCACTCTTTTTCCCTCTCACTCATTGAATTACACTCTAATAATACATTGTGTAGTTGCATTTTAAGGTTTATAGCCATATATAAATATGAATGCTCTATACAAGGAGAAAAGACAATGACAGTGGTGGTGTAGACAATACAACTTGTTGGTCTCTTTAGCATATCTTCTCTTCTTCTCTTTGGATGGAGTCTCATCTCTTCCAACTATATTGCCCTGTTTTCATGTGTGTGGGATCTCTCTTGTCTTGTTTTGTTTATGCTTTGAGAAAAGTTAATTACTCTCCTTGATCCTAACAATTAATCTCCTCAATCATAGCTACCACATATCTCAATCATGATATGTATAACTAATATTAAATCATAATATAAGCCACTAATGATCTAGAACTTCTAGAAAAAATCATTTAGATTCCTAGGACTAGTTGATGTCAAAGCGTTAAACTTTCACTTTTATTATTTTTAGGTGAAATTAGAAGATATAATTAATGATCTCCTTTCCAAGGTGGTTTCCAAAGGAATGTCTCAAACTAATTCCTACATATTCACACTTAACTTATGCAAGAAGTTCCTACTCAAGCTACATTTCACAACACTCCCTCTTAGCTATTAAGGAAACTTGCACCAATCCAATTTTGATTTGAATGCTTCAAACTTCCCTTTTGGCAAGGGCTTAGTCAAAATATCATTTACTTGTTGATATGGGATAATATATTGGAGCTTTAATACTCCCATTTAAATCCTATCCGATGTGAAGAGATATATGATCCCCATTTGCTTAGGCCTGCCATGAAACATTGGATTCTCAAAGAGTTTGTTAAAACTTTGATTATCACGGTAAATGTCTATTGGGTCTAACTTTTTTATCAAACAATCCTACAAGTAACTTGCAAAGCCATATGTCTTCATAATTAATAGTATTTGTTGCCATGTGTTCTACTTCTATTGAGCTAACTGCAACAAATTATGTGCCCTAATAAACCAAAGTATCATTGTTAATTCCAAGATAAAGAAAAATCCTGAGGTGCTCTTCTTGTCTGCAACACAACCTATCCAATTTGAGTCTGAATGACCCTTCAACTTCACTTCACCTTCTCTAAGATATCTTAAACCATACTCAAATGTGTCCCTCAAATATTTAAGCACATGTTTTGCTACTCCCTCGTTCTCGTACTTCAGCTCCACCCCAAATTGACTCGAGGTGTTCAATTCAAAATATATCTAGTTTGGTGTTGACAAAATACATCAAGGAACATAACATCTTCCTGTACAATGTGGGATCTTCTAACTATGTATCTAAAGTTGTCACCTTCTTCAAGTTAGTGATCATAGGTGTGACCATAGGTTTCAAATCCTCTATTAAAAACTACTTCACGATCTCAATTGCATACTTACCCCACCCAAGGAAAATCTCTCTTGATCTCCACTGTAACAACCCTGGTCAAAATCCCATGTGAAAGTTAATAAAGGAAAAATAAGACCAAGGTCATGGGACACGTATTCCAAGCTGAATGTTGGGCAAGACATCCTAGTGTGGGTGTTCATTGGTTTATTATGGCTAAGGAAATTGGCAAAGGCACTAGCAAAGGTTTTGAAAAGGCAAAATGGCATTTTTGGCACATTTATTTATGAAAATATTGGAAATTAAGAGAAAATGAAGGTGAAAGGTCACAAGCTGCATGTGAGGAGGAAAATTAAGAAAGTAGAGGCCTCATTGATAGGATCAGTTGGCAAGCATTTTCTTAGGCTTAGTCAATGTAACCTTTTGTCAGTTCAGTTTTGGAGCTCTCTCATTGTTCTCTCTCTCTCACTCTTGGACACTTAGATTTTTCTTGGAGCACTTTGGCATTGGATCAAGAAAGGCAAAGAAGGCAAGAGGAAGGAAGGAGAAAGCAAGGAAGAGCAGTATCAAGCAACTACAACATGATTATTTGTAGGTATCGATTTGCATGTGTGGTTTCCTTGCTATATTTGGCATGCATGGTGTTGCATGTGTGTTCTTGGTTCTCTTTCAGTCATTGGCATGGGTTTTTCCAGGTGTGACCATGTTTTTCAGCCTAGCCTTGTCATTTTCGAATAACCATGGTGTGATGGGGTTCTCATGTTTTGGTTGAGATAGATTGCCAGATGGATTCGAATCTGAGTGAGGTGGATCTTTGAATAAAAAAACACATGGCCTAGTAACCCCTGAACCGAACTATGGGTTGCGGTAAAGGCATATTTTGTGTTGCCTCGATGGACTTAGGAATCCTCGACCAGTTAATGGCGGGATATACGGTAAAGCCTAGAGGTTGATCTCCATCAGGCCTAATAATTTCGAGATGGGATATACGGTAAAGCCTAGAGAGTGGAGTCTCAGTTAGGTCCTAGTGATCTTGTGCGGATTGCGGTAAAGCCTAAAAACTAGGAGACAAGAAAATTCCTCATGGTGTAGGTGGAGAAATATGGTGGCATCCATGCTTGTTTTGGCCTAGTGATCTGGTGGAGATCATGGTAAAGCATGTTATTACATGTTTACTATTTTGGCCTACTGATCTGGTGTCGATTGCGGTAAACCCTGGTTTCTATTGATGAGGGTAAGGTGGTTTAACCTTGGGATGCCTTGGTTGGATCTTTTGGTTTGAGTACCACATTCATGCTTGGAATATGGCATGAGGGTGATTGGATAAATAGAGATTTGGCTCAACCAATCTATTGTCGGGTGGAATGCGGTAGTCCCATACCTGGTTGGTCATCGCATCATTAATGTGAGGTTATTTCTCCTTGTTATTTCATGAGTATTATATTGGTTTATATGTGGATTGTATGGTTGTTGTTTCCTTGGTATTTTTTGTTGTTATTATGCTAGTTATGAATATGTATTATGACAGTGGTGATGTATGGCTCTTATCATGTTTTTACTTGTAAATTAATGAACAATGTATATATGGCCTAATAGATGATAATGCAACTAATGTGATAAGGAAACAATGCCTCATAGCGAATCTAAGATAATTATGAGACCCTTATGCTCAACTCTACTGTTAATACTTGTAGATTTCATATTTTTGATATGTTTGAAGAAATTCTTGTCATGGCTAGTAGGGTTCCAGTCTAGTCTTTATTGATGTTTTTGCAAATGTATCTTTGTTCCACTGTGAAATTTCATTTTTTAACCTATCATTGAGTTCTGGGTAGTGACTTGGGCTTTAGGCCTGGAAAAGTGGCACAAATCCCAGAGTTGCAGGTACAATATTGAGGAGAAAATTCCCCAGATGCACCCATGCCTTACTATGGGAGCTATTGGAGCCTCCCAAATGTGCCCTTGTCCATATCAAGGGAGCGTCTGGGGATTTAATGTTCTAAAATTCAGTGGGACCTAGGGACTGGTCATGGGGATGACTGGGAAGGCTTCTAGGAGTCTTGCAGCAGGTATATAAGGTCTGTGTTATGGGTTTCCATTGATTCCACTTCCTTAAGGTCACCTAGGAGGTTGAATCCCATTATAGTGGCCTCTCGTCACATATTTACCCCAGTTGGTCGATTACTTATGTAGATGTGGGATGAGGGTGTTACATCTACCAAACCTCCAAATCTAAGAAGTATTGCATCATGCCAATGCACTTCATTTTCCAATTCAGTTGCCATGTTGCTTTGCACCTACTATGAGATTCTCTTCACTTGTAAGAAACAAGAAATCTACATACAACACCAAAAGAAGTAGATAAAATTCATCAAATATATAATATAATTCATGATCTACTTCACCTTTGGTGAAGGCCATACTTTGAAGGTATTCATTTGTTTTGGAATACCATGCTTTTTATGCCTACTTGAGTTCATATATGACTATCTTAAGCTTGTAAGCATGGGACTCCTTCTCACTTACCTCAAAGCCTCAAGGCTACTCCAAGTATGTTTCTTCCTTGATGATCTAATAAAGGGAAGTTACCTTTGCATCTATCTAATGTATCCTCCATCCCATAAATGAAACTGGGGACATAACTACTCTAATGAAGTGTACTTAGCGACTGGGGCAAATGTCTCCTCAAAGTCCACACCCCATTTCTGGTAGAACCCTCTCACCATGAACCTTGCTTTAAACTTTTCAAATTTGCCATCTACTACATGCCTAATATTGTAGAGCCATTTGAAAATTACCACAAACTTTCCCTTTGGTCCTGACACAATGTTCTAGACTTCCTAGTATACTACCTATTGAAAGCTACAAGGCTTAAAATCTATGATGCTACTCACCCATGCCATGTAGTCAGGAAATTTATTTAGAGGTCTGGTCTCTCTAAATGTGCTCCTAAGAGCCTCAACATACTCTTGAGCATCTCCCAAGATTTGATTGAACCATTGAGGTCTCTTGACATAGGTGGAAGCGCCTACTATCTCCTCCTCTTCACCTAAAGGTTGTTATGATACTCTTGAAGTCACTAGTAACCCTAAATAAACTTTGAAGCTTCTAGCTCCTCATCCTCCATCGCCAGAATAGGCTTGTGGGACTTCTTGAATGTACTACCAACTTCCCCTTTAGTCTTGATGCTATGTCCCAAACATCTATCTTCATGGTGGAGGTGTACTCCTCTACCATGGCATCCCACTATATGTATTAGTTTGTTGCTTTTTGAAATATGGAAGACTTAAAAATCTATGATCATGCTCATTAATGCCATGTAGTCTATAAACTTCTTCAAAGTTTTTCTCTCTCTAAACGTGTTGTTGTGAGCCTCAAGATACTCCTGATCATTTCCTAATGTTTGAGTGAATCATCAAGGTCTCCCGACATAAGTGGAAATACCTATTATCTCCTACTCTTCTCTTGATGTTGTTGTACTACTTCAAAGTCACCGGTGACACTGTGTTAGCCTTTGAAGCTTCCAACTTATCATCCTTTATTATTTAAATAGCCTCATGGGACTTCATAGAAGCAAAGTCTCCCTCAAACTTTAAATCCCTTCTCATGATTGTCTTCCTCTACTATAGAATATACACCCTATAAACCATTGAAGTTTTAGTATAACCCACAAATAAACCGTTCATCCTAGAGGGTCCCAACTTAGTATTGTTTTCTACCAACACATAGATATAAACTAGACCACCAAATATGTGGAAATGATTCACCTCTTGTTATACATTGGTAAATGCCTCCTTTGATGTCATGTTCTCTGAGATCTTTTGAGGACACTAGTTCTAGATGTAGGCTACTTTGTTTCAAGCTTCTACCCAAAGAAACATTGGCAAAGCTAGTCACAAATCATGGGATAGGCATCCCATGTGATGGATTGATTCTTTCAAGTATAACCCCATTTTCTTATGGGTTGTACAAAATAGTTTGCTCCTTGACTTTTGCCTCATTGCATAAATCCTCAAACTCCTTATCAATATACTCACCCTCATTGTGTGATCTCAAGACTTTGATCTTCTTCCTTGCCTATTTTTCAACTAGGACCGATGAATTATTGAAACTTGTGAAAGACCTCATCCTTGGTCATTAGGAAGTAGATATAAGTTTTGTGAGAAAATTCATCAATGAAGTAAAAATAATAGTACTTCTTATAATTGATGCCATAAACATTTGTCCAAAAAAATCTAAATGTACTAGGTCAGGAATATCCATAGGCCTATGGTCATTGGTAGAGAAAGTAGTCTTGGCATGCTTTCCAAGCATGCACCCTTTGCATACTCCTTGCTACTTGATAGTGAACTTTGGAAGACTTGTGACTGTATCCCTCATAATACATAACACACTATGATGTAGGTGCCCCATTCTCTTGTGTCACAACTTGTCACTAGTATGAACTAGGGCTCGAATAGGTTTGCCCTACAAGCTATGAATATTACCTTCTCTAACCCTTATTACTTGAGTTATATCTAGGCTAGATCTCTTTGGCAGGATGGGAATTTGTTAGTTCTTAAATTTAACTTCATATCCCTTATCCTCCATGATTGAAACAAGAAGAAAATTCCATTTTACACCTAGAATAAACAAGAAATAATCAAAATACAAAGTGTTAGTTAACTCAAGCTAGAAAGGAATAGCGTTGACTCTTACTACTACGTACTTGACATCATCTCCAACCTCAACTTGTATACTTGAGTCCCACATATTTAGATTAGAAAATAATTTCGAGTTGATGCCATAGGACAAGATTCCACACTATCCACTTATCATGCATTCCTAAGAATTGTGTAGGTAGAAAGGCAAGATACCATTGATAAATCCTTTTTGAATTGCAGATCAAACTAGTTTATTTGAGTTTTTACAAAGGTTTCCACTTGCTTTTGTTGTTATTCCCTTTACCCTTATTCTTATTTGGACACTGCGATGCATAATGACCATGCTTATGACAAATGAAGAACATGATTTACTCAAGTCCTTACTTCCTACTTGTGAGGTCGACTCCTCACTCTTTCCCTTACACTTGCTGGGTACTTGTATCTGTTTTTTTAACAAAATGGGACTAGGCTCTTGTCACCACCCTTCTTGTTTTCGTTTGACTTTTTTTGAGTCTCGTCCTAGATATAGTCATCCCACATCCCTTTAAAGTTAAGAAGTTCCTCTCGATCACAAATACCTTTGACAAATGGTTCTTATGAAACTAGAAATCCATTTAGTGTCATGTTTAATAATTTTGCACATGGAAACTTCTCAAAAGATCCTCTATGGCATCTGTGATCATTTGCTTGGACTTCGCTTCCTTCTTCTTGCAAGTTTCCAGTTACTACAAATATTCAGGTAAAGGCACATCATCCTTGACAATATTCTAGAGATCATTCTCTTCCACTACGAGAGTAACCCTCACTTTGCATGACATGAAATTTGAGGCACCATATAATATATCATCAAATCTAAGGCTCGCTAAGGCCATTTCCGAGATCTAATGCACAAACTCCTTGATTTAAAAATTAGTTCTTAAAAATAAATAATGAAACCCATCAATTGATGCTCCTTCTTGTCAACAATTGATTTATTTTTGCAAATCTTTAAGAATCTCAATAAGAGAAATAACTCCGATATCATGTAAATTTCTCCAGCCCAAGTGACTATTATCCTTGTGATCTCTCATTAAATAACTCAAAAATAGAATATTCAACAACCAAAAGTTAAATTTTAAACATTACATCAATTACAAACTAGCTAAAAAATGCACAACAGAATAAATAAAACACATTGAAAATGATTTCTCCTTTAAATCAACTTTTTATTTCTTTTATCAAAGCTTACAAGTGATATTTGAAGCCTGCTTAAACTATTAGTTGTATGTCGATTAAAATCACCTCAAGCAACATTGCATGACTTGTAAAAAGAGGGTACATCTAAAACAATATATCCTACTCTATTTTTTGCCTTTGCTAGATAACAAATCACTCCCCACCTCTCAATCATTGAAGCACACCCTAACACTACATTGTAAGGCCAGATTTGAAGGTGAACATCTAGATCTAAAGATGTATGGCATGTGCATGATGAAAAATGGCTATGCTGGTGGTATAGACTATACGACCAACTACACTTGCTAGTCCCTTTATAATATTTTCTCTCCTCTTCTAGAAGCACTCTTTCTTCCTCTAACTCTCTTTATCTCTTCTTATGTGTGCAAGATTTCTCCTTTTTTGTCCTGGTTATGCTTTGAGAAAGGATAACTACTCTTCTCAATCCTATCAACTACCTATTTCAATCATAAGATGCAACTAAGATTAAATCCTAATATAAGTAACTAATGTTTTAGAAATTTAAAACATGTCATATAGAATTCCTAAGCCTATTTGACTTCAAACATTAGACTGTGATTTTTCTTTTCAAGTGAAATTACAAGATAGAATCACTGCTTGCCTTTCCAAGGTGGTCACCAAAGAAATGTGTCAAACCACTTCTTGCACGTTCACTTTCAAACTATGCAAGAAGATCCTACTTGAGCTACATTTATCAACATGGATACCTCTTTCATCTTTCCCTTTCATGGACTCAAAATCTCCTATGTGTGGCCGATAACCATCTTAGACCAATATATATTATGTTCCAACATTGCTTCTTTACATAACACAAATTGCACCATGGTAACTTTGCCACATGGTTAATATAATATATATTTACAACATTTATATGTTTAGCCACTTTGTAGTTGGGCCTTGACCTTAAGCTCCATGTGAGTGATCCATATGAAAAATATTTACAAATTTACATTACAAGATCATGCATTTAAGCTCCCATGGCTTGACACCCATTAAAGTAACCACAAGTTTAAACTCTATACACAAACTAATCACATGCCTTCCACAATTGTCAAAATTGGGGTATTACACCAACTACTTGTACACTATTTCTAATGATGACGACGAGCCTCCTTGATCCATTCCAAATAACATGTGCACTGGCCATGTCAATTTGTGTGGTAGGAGTTGTGTCTTTACACTTTGTAGTATTTTTTTTCACAAATTTTTCTAATAATGACATTATTCGACTCATGGCTATGCAAGATTCATCTAGCTGCATAGGTCCTATGTTGTTTGGTGCAACAAGAGCTTACTATGTTCAATATTTAACATAGATGATAACATGATAAATGACCATGCTATAACCTAAATCAAGCTCTTTGGCACCATTAAGCACCATTAATACACAACACTCATAACTTCCCATTACAAATCTCTATAATGTTAACTAACAACATCTTAATTTTGTTACTGGAAGCATATCACATAGAGCTTATAGAAGACACTCACATGGATGTATTTGTGGTTAAATAAAACTCTTTAATTTTCTCAACAAAAAAAAGTAGAAAACGAGTATTAATGTAGATTTTGATTCATATTTTCCCTTTTTAAACATAATAAAATTTAATATTACTCATTATTAAAATACAATAATCTTACCTTAATATGTTTATATCATTTGATTGTTTTAGTAAGGAAGAGTATGATCCAAAATTACTTAACATATTTTTATTTTTTATTTTTCAAAAAATTTATGTGTGAAAATCTTAAATATTTCTTAACATTTCACATATAATACAATATGTGAAAATCGATTAATACTAATTAAGACAACTAACCATCTTTACAAAAAGGCAACCAAATATCATTAAACCAAAAATAATAATTCATTTAAAATTAAATCTGTCGGTTGATATTTAAAGAAGTTTTGCATAGGTAAAAAATAATAATTTATATTCTGGATCCGTGTATTTCAAATTTTGAATATCAGTTCCCACGCTCAGGTACAGAGCTCGCGCAGACCAAGAGGCGAACAGGAGGAGGAGGAGGAGCAGGAGCAGCACAGAAAGTCCATCGTATCGCAGATCCGAACTGAAAGTCACGCAGGAGGAAATTTGAGCTATGGACGAATTCGAAGTTCTAAACAGAGAGGCAGAAAGTTCCCTGTCGAAGCAGGACGGTGGACACGAATGGGAGGTGTACAAAGAGAACGTTAAGCCTCTTAAGGAAGGCCGAAAGGTCAAACTGCTCAACCAGGCCCTCAAGGCTCAGCAACGCAGCTCCTTCAAGAATTCTTTCCGCGACGAGCGCAGGTTCGAAACCCGCCATCCCCTGTATTCCTTTTAGAAGTTTTACCTGGCCTTAGACTTGATCTAGGCTTTGTTTTTACTAATTTAGGGTTTTACTTTTTTCTTATCAGGAAGCTGATCCAGGCTATTGACGAATACTGTGGCGACGATCCTCTGAAGCCATGGATCGAGTATGTATTTCCTTATCATTAATAATTAGTTTTCATTTTGTAGAAATTTCCTATCCTGTTTCTCTGTTTTAAAATTTGTAGGAAATGCCTGTATTGAATATTTATCATTAGAATCGCAGAATCTCTTGGCTTCAGAATGGTATTTCTGATCTGAGATAGATAGAAGGTTCTCTTGTTTTTTGTTTGGTTTAAATTATTTTATGGAAGATTGAAGACCTTTCACATATACAAAAGGGTGTGAGTCCGCAACCTGATTTTTGCTTTCCCAGCAGCCGTCCAATAATCGTCGGCATTACATGGACCCAGGACCTTGACTTTCCTTATGATTAATATGCCATATGATAAGCCTCTACGGATTCAGAATTTTTGTACTATTTCTACCATAGCATAATCTGATATGTTAAAAAAATATAGAGTACATAACAGTTTTGTAATAACTCCTATCAAATCAACACACCGCTATTGTGAGATAACCATGAAAATAACAGATTGTTTAAAACCATCCTGGATGAGTTAATCAGACGGGGCAGACTTCCCCGGGGACCGCTCAACGAACTGACTGGGTGCCTCCAATCTTTTCCCCATGACCGTGAGCTCATGGATGCCATAATTCAGAAGGACGTGTTCTGCAATCACTCTTATTTCAGCACTGATATCTTAGCTTTTGTCATCATCTTTGACTAAGCTAGAGGAGGATTGGTTCCTTTCTCTGTTTCCATGGGGCAAGTAGTGAGGTTGCCATGGCCATGCATCTCTTGGATAGAAGAATGGATTTTGTACGTCCTTGTGAATATTCTCCCAGTTCTTTTGTCTTCTTCAATTTTGTCATGGAAAATCGTACCCAACATTGAGATTCTTTTGCTCACGTCCTCCATATTACTAGTGCTCTCCCCCACAAAGTTAACCATGGCATTTTTAATGGCCCATTAATAGTCGATAGTGGCTTTGGAAACCTTTCTCCTTGATTTAGTTGAATAAACAGATGGCTCGGTCTGTCTTTCCGCCCTCACTTCTACTCTCACAGCAGCTCCTAGGTGTTGCTGCACCTCAACCTAGCTTCTTACATGCGTAGGTTGTGTAGCCTTAAATGTCATTACATAGTTGGCTGCAAACTTGGGATAGTTATAGCCCTTTCTTCCCCTTTGGTTTGAAGGAGGGTCGCAAGACTCAACATTATTCTCTTGTTTTCTTGCTCTAGTTTGCTTGTTACAAGCTTGAGTAGGTTGCCCTTTCTTGGAACTCGAATATCCCTCCCCCCAAGAATTGTAATTGGTGTCATTAATCTTCATCCTATTAGGTTGTGTTGGGCAATAGTTGTTATCCTTTGGAATGTTGGTTATGTCCCAAAGACTTTGGAGACTCTTCAACTTGAACACAAAGGAATTAGGCTTCATTTGGATAGTCATATTAGCTTGCCACCCTTAGTAGGGTAGAAATTTCATGATGGCATGCAATAAAGAGAGAGGAAACAGTGCATTATTACTTCTAACTTCTAAGTTCTTCCTTATGAGTCCTTACGATCCTATAGAGTTCTACAGTGATGAATAATGATTAATCCACTTCTTATCATGAGAGTCCCTTTCTCCAAACACTTGAATTTTTGATCATGAGATCCTAGGTGTTCTTGCCATCATTCCACACTGAACTAGATCTCTTCATCAAGCCTTTGAACTTGTTAAGCAAATATTTCATCATCATCTCTCTTGCATTGGCACGATATGCCATTAGTGTTAAAAATATAGTGAGCACGGTCTTTTGGCTTGTGCGTTAGCTAGTGCAGACCTCGAATTGTCCTCATGAGTTAGACTTCAGTTAGGATGAGTTATTTCTAGTCTAAGTCACCGGATTCGTCCTAAACCCCCTGCGAATCCCGAATCCGGCGAATCCGACACGATTCGGTCCGGATTCGTGTCCAAATCACAGGACACGTCGTGTCCGAGGGCGTGTCGCGATTTTTAGTGGCGTGTCGCGATTTTAGGACACGTGTCCGGTTTCCAGGACTCGCTAAGCTCAGTGCGGGAAAGAAAAGGGCGTGTTTGCTCATTAATATTTTCATTTGGCAAGTGATTTGT
>APFE031316284.1:291035-321946 GCA_000404065.3 Pinus taeda | reverse complement strand
GTGTCCTGTTCCGGGGGGTCAGCGTGTCCGAATCCGACACCACGAATCTCGAATCCTACGTGTCCCAAATCCCCGTGTTAGGTGACTTAGTTTCTAGTTTATTAGAATAATAATCAAGTTAGCATGCGTAGAGTTGGAGAAGAACGAGTTAAGAACTCCAATCAACATGTTGATTGGAGAGAGAAAGAGTAACACTCTTAGTTAACTTGTCAATGAGAACTCGAGTTCTAAATTTGAAGTGGGTCTTCTTACATGTTTGAATTGGGGCTATAAAGAGGAGGACGAAGGCACAAAGAATTATTATTGTTTTGCGCACAAATGTCAGTGTGACAAGAGAAAGCTCACGAGTTTGTGAGAGAGCCTTGATTGTGGAGAGCAAATGAATTGTGTCCTAAGAAATAGGAGGAACAAGTGCGCTAGGATTTAGGAGTTCGTTGTACGTAGAGAAGAGGATTTGGTTCCTAAGAAATGGAGCTACCAAGTGTGCACAAAAATAGGGATTTTCCCTATAAAATAGGCGCTGATTTGCACTAGAGAATAGGGGCTCATGTGCGTTAGGAAATAGGGACCTAGTGTGCAAGGATTAAGGAGCCTCTAGTGCGCTAAAATCAAGCAAAAGAGAGTAGGTTTTGTAGAGCAAGTCAAGGAGGCAGAGGAACAATTGTGTGCTAGATATCCGATATCAAGCAAGATCAAGGCCAACCAAGATTAATTGTATCAGTTGAGATTTGAGAGAGAAGTAAAAGACTTTCTCAAAGAGAGACATATTGCTTTGTAATAGAGTCAACTGCTCCAAGACAATCAATAAAATACCACATCAAGCAAGCAAGTTTTCCCTCATGGGTTTCCTTGGAAAAATAAGTGTGTCAATTTATGTGTGTGTTTTTATCTCTGTGTCTATATCCTGCTGCTTATGAATTGTTAAGAGAGTTTGTATCTTGGAGAAAGTTAACTAGATTTCAGTTTTCAGATATTCATCTAAGTAGTTGCAAAGTTTCATGGAAATTTAACAATTAGTGCTCCTCTTATGGTTTCCATGTCATGTTGAATATGACTCTATTATCTCCTCCTCTTAGCTTTGTACTTGCTCTGACCAACCTTTCAGAAAAAGGAAGAAAGTGCCTATCATACACTCGCCCATGAAGTTGGAGTAGCTATGATACAAGACAAGAAAGCCCCTTGACCCTCACTACCCTTGTATGTGGCGTCATACAACTTCAAAAACATTAAGGAAGTGACAACATAAGTAGATACCCTGGAAACCTTCCATTTTGGCGAGGAGAGATTGCATTGGCATAGCTAGTTGGATGTTGTCAGTCAACATTGTAGGGCTTGCAAATATAGGTGGCCATACTAGAATTAGGTATGGCAAGAAGAAGAGCTCTATAATAGAGCTATATCATATGGTGAAGTTCTTTTCAAAGTGGCGAGTGGTTCTAAGCCTAAAAGAGACAAATTAGAGAAAGAACACCTATAAAGAGAAAGGTTAGAAAAGGAGTTTGCAACCAAGGTAGCAATAGAAAAAGGAAGATGAGAGAACGAGACTAAAGCATCGAGGCTTTAGTAGGCACAAGAGTAGGAGAAAAAGAAATAGGAGTTTGAAGCACTAAGGCTTTAATAGGAAGAAGCAGGAAAGAAGAAACAAGAAGAAGAAGAAGAAAGGCTTAGGAAAGAAGAGAGAGAAAAGAAGAAAAAAAAAGGAAGCACAAGGCATAGACTTGAAGGACATTGGCCCTTCAAAGACTTCAATTAGCACTCCAATAATCACTCTTGTAGGAGGCCATTTCTCACTTGGAGAACTTGGATTAGGTGAATTCATGCCTTCCAAATTAGATAAAGTTGTTAGGTTGAATGTGTTTGTTTTTGACAAGGCAAAAGGGGGGGGGGTGGAATCATAAAACAAACCCAAAAGTGGGAGTGTGAACACTCAGGGTAGCTACAAAAATCACACTTGTAGTAGATACTAGAAGGGATATTATAGCCATGGCCTTCATTGGAGTAGTGTTTTCTCAAACCTCAGATGACATAAAAGGAGAATCGACTCTATTATGCAACACTAGACAATTGTTAGAAAGCAGGAACAATTTTTGAAATGGATATGTTTGCATCAATTAGCAATTTCACATGCCTACACACAATTACTGTAAAGATGATTTAACAATGTTAGTTACCCAAGCTCAGAGATGTGGGTGCACTAAGGCCTGTAGACAAAATTTTGGTAGAGTTAGAATATCACATCACTTTGCAGGACTGTAATTGGAATGTTCACTCAAGTCACTATAGATTGTATTAAAAGCACATATAGCTAGATAATCTAGAGATAAATTTTATAAATTTCCTTTTTGGGTTACTTAAAAGCAGTGTTGATAACATCAAGATTGGCAAAAAAATAACAAGGGTCCAGAAAAGATCTTCTTCGAAACATTGGTGTAAAAATCGACAAATCATGGCAAATATTAAAAAATACAAAATATAATCATTTTTTTTTGAAATTTTAAGCATATAAAGCAACAATTATATCAAATAAACATGTTGGCACATAAATATGTAGAAAACATTAATATATATGTAGTGGATGCTAAATAAATAATGATACATCAAAGTTGATACTGAATCTCGAACCCTGATAGCTGTCCAATCAAGGACTGAAAAGTGCATACAAAATGAGATCACATATATAAATGTATCTCATCATAATGAGGTAGATATACAATGACAAAAGAAATAGACTAGCAGCTAGCTATTTGATATCAATGCCCTCTCCCCCTTTTACGGGAAAAGGTCATGGGTTGTTTGCCAGGCCTGCTGCTAATAGTAGAAGGCCGTAGCCTTGCGCCCAATGTCTAACTGTGATTGGTGGCGGTAGAACTACGTTCATCAATCTGTGTTGAAAGTGGTGTTGATGCTTGGCACATCGTCCTCTCACTCCTTTTGCTCCTCTTGCCTCTCCTACTGTTGTTTCTCCTCTAACCATGCGGGTGCCTCCTCCATGATAGGCACCTCAGATTCCACCCTCTAGTTAGAAAATAATTCAATATTGTCTAAGGAAATGGCATCCACATCTGATGTTCTCTCCATTTGCCTTATCTATAGTAGGAGATGGTAATGGACATACACCAAGTCATTGAGACATTAGAACTCCAACCTGTAAGAGGGTCATAAAAAATTTAACGAGTCTTGAGGGTCATAGTATATTAGAGGTTCATAAATTGCAATAAATGTAATTGTTTTGTCGAAGTTCTAAGTTCTTACCTATTGTGTTTCTTTGAATGTATTTTTTCGAATACACCAATTATGTTCATATCCTGAAGTGCCACAGGTTTGACTGATATTTTTATGGCAAATTTATGTAAATTTGGTGTCCTTCCACCATAGTTTTATCGCCAAATATCTACAACAGATAAGAAAGAAAGAAAACTAAAATATATTTCATTACAGTGGAAAATAGAAAATAAAGAAAACATAATTAAGCTTTCAAATAAAACACATAATTGAATTTAAAAAACCTAAAGTTCTAAATTTTAATCACTTACCCATATCAAAGTGGTCCTTTAATGAACAACATCATCAAACCCAAATAGTCTAGTACCATCTCGATACCTCTCTATCTCGTGATTGATTGTGCTGCAAATATCGACGTTAGGTACCTCTTACCGCTTAAACTAGTTGGGTTGGCAACATTCAACCAAGACTGCTATGCGGTAAGCACTATTAGGAGCATGCCCAATGTCACATCAACGTATTCCTCTCACTTTAGGCCAACTCCCACAAATACCATGGGCGGTATCCTTACACACAACAACTCAACCAAAGAAATAATAGACTAGTGCCTATATGAGGTATATGGAAGAGGTAGGAGTTAATATGATAACAAAATTGTGGCTTGATTAGCGATATAACGACAAACTTATATTGCAGACCAATAATGGAAAATACTTAATATGCAAAGGAAATAAGCTTGAAAATGCCACAAATTGAGTATAACAACTTCTCACCATAATAAAAGATGTATTGGAGATATTATACCTGTTGACCGCTGAAGAGTACATAATTTTTTTTTGAAAGACTCCATGCCTGAGAATGTGCCATACGCTTCATGGACCATCATAGTTCACTGTATCATCAAAGTTTTTTAACTCTATTTCTGCTTCTCATCTTCTTCTCATGTTGTATTCAGATTCCACAAGCCCTTTGGGGATGATGTAAAGTGATGCTAGTGTGATGAGTTGAGTCATGTAACAGGCCTAGGTAACTTGGGACATTGTCTTCAAGTGAGTTTATTTTGGGAGGTTTTTTTTACTCGGTTAATTATTAGGTGCTTTTGAGGACTTAATAATTAATTGAGATTTTTCCTCCAAGCATAGCCCCAAAGTCGAAGTGCGGCTTGATGGCAAGGCTTTGGTTAGTGTCTAGAGTCATTGTATATTACTGTAGTAGATCACTCGTAAAATTTCGTGAAATTTGAATAGGTCTAGGTGTTAGTATTTTAATTTTTTAAATTTCCTGCAGGGCAGAAATTTGAATAAATTTTGAATGTAAAATGTAATAAGTGATGCCTAGAGAAGTTGTATGGGGTATGTGTGTTCAAAATTAGACCTCTCACCCTCAAATTTCTACTATGACACACTTTGAGGGGTAAAAAATAAGTTCTAGACCCTCAAAACCCACTTTTCCTAAGTTTAGTGGAAAATATAGGAGTAAATTAACCCAGAAATTAAATAAATGGAGAAATTAAGTAACTGCATGTGAGAAAATGACATGGAAATGACTTGGAAATTATCTCAGAGCAAGAGTTAAGTCAAAGGACAAGTGGAAGATGATTTGGCACATGACATCTTCATGTTGAAATATGTAACTAGGTTTGGTCTTCATAATGACAAATGTAATCATGATTTTATGTATTTAATGGAAAGAAAAAAATATATTATTGTGAGTAATGAGGCATGGGTTTCATGCCCTAGAGAATTTATTTTTATAGGTCAAAGCATCCATTGAGTGCTTCTAGGTTTGTTATAAATTCATTGAGTCATTGTCATGTATGAATGACCCATCTAGGCATGTTACATATTGTAAGAAAAATTATTTGAGTCAAATTAGGGTCAAAAGACCCTCCAAGACCATGTCAAATGTGCAAGCATCAAGTCGGCCTCATGAAGCAACAAGTTGGCCTAAAAGGATGTGTCAAGAAGCATATATAGAGAGCCATCGACCTCATTTGAAGGGCACTCGTTGAAGCACAAGAAAATTCGATCTAGGGACAAGAAGAAGCTTCCTTTCCTAGCGAATGAAGAAGAAGGAAGAATTGAATTGTTTAGGTTTGTTTTAGGGTGAAAATCTCTCACACGTGCTAGGAAAATTGGGTATTATCTTTTGCTGCAGAAGTGGAGTCATTACAGTTACCTAAGAGGGCTGCAACAAGGAGGAAGTCAAGACACATTTCAAGCCAAATTGGAAAAGAAGGAGCCACTATCCATGCAAGGAGGAATCAAGGAATCAAGGAATAAATCTTTGTCTATCTCTCACATGCGTTGAAACTAGGGTTTTTGAAGAGGCCGAAAATTTGCAGGCTTGTAACAAGAGGCCAAAATTCCATTGAAGCTGAAAACAAAGTTGCAGAAGTCAGTTTGACCTGTGTTGACTTGCAAAAGAAGAGTTGTTCAAGGAAGCCTTATGACTTGGTCTTGGTGAGGTTCTTAGGTCAAGGGTCTTGGTATTGGAATTTATCAATTGAAGATTCTATAAGAAGAAGAATTTATTGGGTTTTCCTCTTAATATTGGAGAGGTTTTGGCCCTGGCTAATAGTCTACATCTGGTGTCCTTTGTCTCATTGTTCATTATGTTTTGGTAACTATTTTATGAAAAGAAATCAATAATAATTAAGCTAAAGAACAATATAATCAAGAAAGGTAAAAAGTCTTCACAAGCAGTTATCATTGGAAGAGAAATCTCTTACATCTCGCTGCCCTAGATTTCTCAACATGGTATCGCAGCTACGGTGACAAGTCAAGGGCAGCTCATTAAAGGACGAAAGTTCTAGAAGATTATCAAAGGCATCAAATCCTCAAGAAGATCCTATCATCTCCAAAGCATCTTGAAGTCTACTCATCCAAGGAAATCAAGATCAAAGGCGTTGTCTTCATCATCAAGGATTAAGGATCCCCTCATTCCCTATGTATGAAAATTGGAAACATTAAAAGAAATATATGACAAACTTGTAGAATTTTTCTCGTAAGCATTGCAGGAGAAGTGATCTCGTTAAGACAAGAACTCTACAAGATGAAAATATCAAAAGAAGAACGAATAACCTCATATTTTACGAGGGTGCTTGAAATAAGGGATCAACTACAAGAGTTGGGAGAGACAATGTTTGATAAGGAAATGACTACTATAGTACTCTATCGGAGGAATGGGATAATTTTACATCAAACATTTATGGGAAGAAGGAAGTTACTCCATTCAATGATCTATGGTCACTAGGCAAACTTGAAGAAACCAGGTTGAGGGCAAAAACTGATGTAGGATCAATTGAGCAAACTCAAGCATATGTTGCCATGGTGAAGAGAATATGAAAGTTTGGGAAAATTTGGTCCTCAAAAAAGAAAGAAGAATATGGTGAAGGTTCAATGCTATGGATGTCAAGAATATGGGCACTACATGAGAGATTGTCCTAAGCTCAAGAAGGACAGCAACAAAAAAGGAACGGAAGAAGCCCATATCACTGAAGAAGTGGAAGAAGCTAAAAAGAAGAAATCCAAGAAGGAAGAAGTAAAAGATCTCTACTATGATTGAGATAAGTCTTCTCCACCTTGTTCTTGTAAAAAAAATGGCTATCATGGTAAGAATCATTAGAAGCATGATAAGATGCATCATTTTAGGAGATGGCATCATAGGAGCATACGATTGAAGCAAGAGCTCAAGACATCATCATAAGAAGCTTGTAAGATAGCTGAAGTAGGATTCTATGATATTCATTATTAGAAGGAAGTAGCTCTTGGTAACCTCATCAGAAGCATAAGTAACACTTATGGGTAGAAGTAAGTCATCTAGTATACAACTCATCATACATCATTGGGAAGGAGCATCTGTAAGATGAGGACAATCGAGATCCTCTACTGGAATCTTCATTCGAAGGTTCATCTCTTGAAAGATGCCTCGCTAAGAATTCCACTTGGGACGAGATTCATTGTTAAGAAGAATGATGGCGTGATGACAAAGGAATGCAGCAGGACAAAGATGATTGAAGTACTCTCAATCAAGGATAGGAAGTTGCTGAAGGAAGTCTAGATGACCAAGAAAAAAAGAGACTTATGTATGCATATGTTCAATAGGCCAAGTCATGTCATTATATAGTTGCAGATAATAAGAATGCATGAGCATGATCAAGGGAAAAGGATCTCTTTCATTAAAAAGGATGCATAAAGGCATGGGTCACATATTAACTAGATGAAATCAACATAATATGTCCTCATATGGAATATGAGGTGGTTGACTAAATGAAGGAATTATGATTGGGAGTTCCTAGGAAGTAATATGTGAGCAAAGAGAGAGGAAGGGATTGTGAAAAATGCAACTATGGAGAAGGCAATCAACATCCTAAGACTAGAAGAATTGACTGTGATATCTCCATGGGAAAGATATGAAGACCTTGGAAAACTCTGAAAAGAATGAAGACCCTTGACAAATGAATATCTTGGCGATGTGTCAATATGAATGCAGGACGTTGATGTTGCAACAAGCAGATGTCATGATGAATGGCCATCACAAAAGATAATTTTTGATTTGATGTTCATTTTTTATTTTTGAACAATATCTCGATGGGCGAATACAGGGCTACCAAAAGAAAGGCGTGGATGTCATCTACTATTGGTACTCATGTGGCGGGATGGAAGATCTTGAAGGATACATGATGTGGAAAAGGTAGTTGTACGAGGAAAAGCCAGATATGGTCTAATAGATCACTCTTCGATAAAAGGAAGAAAGACATGACTACCTTGACTTGAGAAGGAAAGTGATGGATGCTTGATGTCCTACGAAGAAGTCCCAAAGATGAAGGCTCCATAATGTTAAAAATGAAATTTATGACATCAAATGAAGGAGCACTACAAGCAGCTGAAGGCCCTATGATCTCCACCAATGAAGAAAGACTTGTTGTTGGAAACGGGTCCCTAATTAAGAGGGAGCCTGGAAACAAATTTCTAATTAAGAAGAAACTTGGAAGCAAGTCCCTAGCTAAGAGGGAGCTTGGACAAGCCCCTGGTTAAGAGGGAGATTGGGTACATTCCTTTTATAGGAATAGGTACATCCCTTCATTGAAATGGGTAGATCCTCCCTAGTTGAGAGGGAGAGATAAAAACATCATTCTTGTCTTCACTTGGGAAGAAAAGAATGGAGGATTGGGTAAACATTTGGCATCTGATACTCTTTGAGGATGTGGTAGGGCATCCAAGATAAGAGTAGTTGTAGAGGATCAATTTTATTTGAGGACAAGGAATCCAAAGTAAGGATAGTCTTGGAAGGACATACCCTGTGAACACCCAAGTGGGGTATGCTCCTGGAGAGACAATGATGAAGGTGTCTGTAAATCATTGGTCTCGCCAACATTGTGCTCTGATCTTGTGGAGAGATAGAGCTGTTAATCAAGGCCTTGCTACATGACAATGCTGGATGATATGATGCTATATAGATGGCTTACCAATCTAACTCTTCTTATGGGAATTCTTTAGATTGAGAATGTCCAAGTACCTTGTATGGATCATGAATACCTACCTAGTTAGGAGGGAGTGTTTGGTCTTCGTGGCAAGAGAGGTCAAGAGGGAGAAGCCCTAGCCGCAGGTGAAGAGGAGACAAAGGGAGAAGACCTAGCCGTAGTCCTAAAGGAAGGAGATCTAGCCATGCCTTAGCCATTGTCATAAAGAAGCCATAACCATAGTCTTGAAGGTGCCCTAGTTCCCTAACCGGAGGCCTAATTCGTGGCAAAAGGAGGGCTAATCAGCAGTGAAGAACAACCCCTAATCCGCCGTTCAAAGAGGCTCCTATCTGTAGTCAAAGGGAGGCTTCAATGCGCAGTCAAAGGAGGATCCAATCTGCTGTCAAGAAGAAGGCTGCAACTCGCTGTTAGGAGGAGCACTAACCCGCAGTCAAGGAAAGCCCAAGCTGTAGTCAAGGAAGGCCTAAAGACGCAGACAAAAAGGCCCTAGCCGCAGTTAAAGGGAGACCCTAGCCGCTGTAAGAAGGAGCCATAAGACAGCGAGAGAGAAGCCCTAGAAGCAACATGTTTTGTTGTAGGTACAACATGTGAAAGAGAGGTTATTTTGAGTGCTTTTCTTAGAGGGAGAAAAACCAAAATTTAAAGCCTAGGGTCACAACAAGAAGAGGTGTGCAGCATGGGTGAAATGGGGTTGTTATAAAGCTGTTCCAGGAAGACTGAAGGGCTGAGAGAAGGCTGTGTATCTTGCTAGAAGGCAGAGGATGGAGGGAGTTGCTTGAGGGCTCATAGAGGATGGAACTGTCCTCTAGAAAGGCTGCCTCAGGCCTGTTCTAAGGGTTGTATGATGCCACTGTAATGAGAGGTGGGCAGAGCCATTGTTAAGGGCCTAAAGTACCGCGTTGAGGATTAGTAAGCTAGCAAGGAGCAGCATGGTGATGTAATCACCTTGGAGAACCATAGCTCTAGAAATTAGTTAAAGAATGAGGACTGATAAGTATGCCCTCACCAGTATTCAGAACTGTAGTCCTTGGTGCCAGAATTGCAACTTCATTGTGACACTTTCATGGTGAAGATTTTTGATGTCAAATCTCCTATTTTGACAAGTCAAGTATTGACTTCAAATCATTGTACTCTATCTCTTTCTCTCTGCTAAACTATTGAAGACTAAAGAAGATTTGATCAAGGGTTTCCCCACATTAGGGTTTGTCCCTGGCTAGTGCCACATCTTGTGTCCTCTTGTCTCAAGTTGTCTTCTACTGTTTATGTTTATGTTCTATCTACATTTTACTATCATACTGATGTGATTGCTAATTTGGAAATTGATATTGGGCTTATAAGAAAAATTGAAGTAAATTGCTCTTAAGCATAGAACATACCAAATTTAACAATGTACGTCTGGGCTGCCTCTAACTCCAACAACGACAGGTCATGTGTGGCCTCCTCCAACAACGTTGCCTCCAACTCCAAGTCTCCATGTGCAATTGTCAGGGTCTACTGTCTCCAACAAAAAAGGCATGATTCAATTGTAATTTAGGGTTACATAGGTTAAAGGGGATTGGGCCCTTAGAGCAAACATTTCTCGATTTCTCCAATGAAAAAAATGCCGCTCTATTCTCGACATTTTGTATTTTTTTTGGGTGGATCCATATCCAAAAATATTTACATCATTCATAACTGTTTCCAAAACTGCATCCAGGGTTTCTGAAATGTTGATACAACTCAAATACATTTTGCCGACATTTCAAGACGAATTATGCATGGATCATACTCATTTCTGTTTTGGAAACATGGAATGAGGTTTCAGGAAAATTATCTAGCCGTTTTCGGTAACTTAGCATAATATTGTTTGTTATCCGTCTCAATGCTTTTAGAGTGAAAAAAGTGGAGGAATTAACTCACATGACCATTTTTACTAGCGGGTCTTTGTTTGGCAAATAAGGGTTTGAAAACTTCTGGCAATAATTTGAGGATTAAACGATATTTTTTGGTGTAAAAGTTTCGCTGCTTTAGCGCGACACATTTTTTTTCTATTCTACACGCAAACCTTTCCAATGACGCAAGAATTAGCTCAATCAAAGTTCATATGCAAAAGTTATGCCATTCAGAAGTTGACCTTCTTGTTTTGACCACCATAATTTGAGAGGATGCCACATCAACGCGAATTACTCATCGAAAATGGGCTAGCCACATGATCATGATGAAGAGGACTCTAAAAGAGTCAATGTTGCAACTCTAGTTAAGAGTTGAAGGAGTCAAACCTAACCACTAGTAGGCTATCGGGTTGTGTTATAACTGGGCCACTAGGTGGAAAAGGGGTTCCATTCTTTTCAAGGGCATTTTGCTCCTCAGAGGAGTAAAGTACCTGAGAGGGATAGGGGGAGAGCACACATAGAGGATTTGTGCACTGTAGTAGTGCATAGGCTACATGACTTACTTCTTTGTACTTGCAACCCTTTTCTATTTAGAGAAAGAGAGTAGACTGGCCTGACCTTCTAGCCAGGTTTTCTCTCAAAAGGGTTTCTGAGGTTATATCTTGTGTCAGTTGTGGTTTGTGCGTTTTTATTTCGTTGCTCTGTTTTGTACATAACTATGATTTGCATTCAGATGCAAAAACAATAATTTACAGATCCAAAAATCAAAATAGAAATAAACCCTCATAGTGTAGATTTTGGATTTGTAATTATAATTTTATCATATCTGTTGTGATGAACTGTCTCGTGGGATATCCATGACAATTTACGGATCAAGAAGTCCTCATAGCCATTTTTTAGGGAGGAGCAAATGGTGTTGTATGAGGATGCTTTATTTATTATTTTCAGCGTAAGTACTATTATTTACACCATTGTGAGGTTATGGTGTTCATGCGTTAACCATTCTTCATTGAATTTTTATGGCTATACTTTTAAGTTATGTTTATGCTATTTATCATTATGAAATGGTAGATAGATGATTACAGATGTTTTGTTGTTTCATATTGCTTTGCTTTAATTTATCATTCTTGTTTACGTGTTCTTGCTTTTCCCTAATAGCTGCCTCTTTTGGAAGTACAAGCAATAATTTGTAATTAGTTTTCCTTTTGCTTAATTAGTTTTGCCTCTAGCTGGGATAAGATAGGAGAGTTTACTTTTTGCATTTATAGTAATTTCAAACTATTCATTGCATAATGCATTTCCAACACTAACTCCACTCATTGTTAGTAATGGTTGCAGGGCTAGAATCTTGGTGGGTCTCCTATCGCAAATAGTGTGAGGTCTCCTATCCAAAACAATGTGAGGTTTAATTGGGACTTCATACTGGGGGGCACCCTTATGTGTTGAAGGGCACTTTGCCCATGTCAAGAAATTTGTAATTGAATTGTCAAGGGTTTAGTATTGATATTGAAGGGAACAAATAGGACATAATTTCTTGCTGCAATTGTTGGTGTCATAAAGTGATTTTCATATTTGGTTTATGCATGATATAGATTACCTTAGAGGGCTGAAACTTGTGGCATAAGTTTTGGTATCTTTCATCTTGAATTACCTAGTGGATTAGGGTTGTTTAGAAGTGAAATAGTGCCTGATGCCCACTACTATTTTATTATATTTTAGTTCAATCATAATGTTGTAAATTCACGAGGACAAGATTTACGAAACCTTTAGTAAAGAGGTGAAATTTGAGAAGTTGCATTAATTGTGTTATAACGAGAAATTTCTGCGATATATATGCATCAAGTTAAGGTCTATAAATCCATGAGTAAGCTATCTCCAATTTGTATGTCGACTAAGATACTATGAAGGGTAGGCATCACACTGTGCTCTCCACATTGCATAAAATAGTCCCAAGCACAATGTAAACACTTTTGTAGTAACCCCAAAAACTAATATAAACAATGTGTCTTCTTTCTCTTCCTAAGCATCCTCTATATTGAAGTTCCGAGAAACAAGCTAGCTGGCTTCAAAGGTTTTGTCAACCACCAATCATTGCCTTAAAAGGGATATCTTGTCATTATGATTAAACACATATATATTGGTAAGGCCCAACATGCATAAATCCATATTCAACATAATCCATACTAGCCTTAGGGTCTATCTATTCCCTTATTTGTGACAGAAGGAGCAAGCTAAGGAGACACTAGGGCCACCTCCCATCATGACGCTGGGCAAAATATAAATCAAATAATTTTTGGACATAAACATATAATTTTCACTTCTTGCAAGCACAATATTTTTAGATTCTAAAACATGGTCCTAATTTTACAAACCATAACCTTTCTACATGGGTCCACGTGGCTTTTGGTATGCATGATGGTAGCTTTGTTGAGAAAGGGAAAATATGGGCTCAATGTTTTATCCATATGAATATTATCGCCAGCATCATTGCCTAGTCTAGATAGGACCTTGTATGAGTTTGATGTCAATGGGCACATTAGGATATGATTACTCAAGTATATGAATTTTGCATTTTCACTAGGTCTCCTTGGGGTTTGAGGGCTCCTAGGAGTTCCATATAGAGGGTGGGGAGCATGAATTATTGTTACCACCTTGAAGTGAGGTGTTTTGAGAGTGGTGCATCACCTCCTCCCAAATGGTTGAAGCCTTGGGCTAATTGGGAGCCAATGGTGTAGAGGTTGTTGACTTGCTTGTTTCATACTTTTGGGTTGTGGTGGTCTTACTACCTTTGGAAATTTTATAAAAATTCAAACCCATGCATCATTGAAGTCACTGATGGCTTGAGCCTGAGGAGCTTAATTAGTTAGGACATGATGTGGGTTAGGATTAGCCATAATTGGATAGTCATGGATCTTATGGTTTGGGTTTTGGCATTGTAAGTAGGTGCAAATTGATATATCAAACTCTCTCTTGAATAATTTTATGCCCAACCTAGATCTTGACAAAACCCATTACTGCTTGGACATGTTGACTATGAGATAAAGTCTCTCTTCGGGTGAGTGATAAACAACCCTTTTTAGTTTATGGTGTATGCAGTTGTGTAATGACCTTAAAATTGATTTGAGGAATGACCAACACTAAATGGGAAGTTTGAAATTCCATTTAAAAAGGGCGATAGATTTTTGGTGGTTTTCTCAATTGATAAATACTAGAATCAACTAGAAAAATGATGAAAGTGTTTCTAAGATACCCATAGATTGCATGCAATTATTGTGCCATGTTACTTCTCAAATTTACCCTTTAAATGTTATAAAGTTGCTTAGCCAAGTGCAAGCATAGGGGAACTTAGGAAGGTTCCCCATTATCATCACAACAACTCTTCCTCAGCGTGTCGTCTTTGATGTGTTGGATATTTGTTGATTTTTTTGTTCAAACCTAAGAGATGAGATGATATATACTAGAGTTTTCTTTGTTGATGATTGTAGCTCAAGAAGATATTTTTGCATAGGCCGAAGTGTCTAAGTGTGCAAGAAGTTGCCCAAAGTCTCCTTATAACACTTGCTCAAGTATTGAGTTAATTGTTATTATAACTTAGCCTAAGTTAACTTAGGAAAAACACATAATTATATTGGCTATTCAACTAAATAGACGTAGGAAAAGTAAAATATTTACTTTAGTTATTATGTTTTAATATCTATTGTTGATTGCAAGTGAGGCGAGATCTAATCTTGATCAGGAATCACTTTGGAGATTAGGCTTAGGGATTTAGCTTAATGTAATGTTATAAAAGCAAGGCTAGGAAGAGGTAAACCCCATACAATGTCATGTCCCCAATTAATAAAATTGCTAAGGGAATTCTCAATCTTGCAATTTTTGGCAGTTAATAAATATTTAGCATATAAACTTAGGAAAAATGGGTGAAAAAGGAAAATTTATAAAGGTGCCACCCCCAAACATTAGAAAAGCCAAGAAATTCAATGGGAAGTGGTGAGTGGGGGCCACTCCAAGGGAATACGCACCCCTTGGAGGAATTCGAACTAGGTGAGAGAGGGAATTTGATGTGTGGAGCCCACAAGGAGCATGAGGGATGGCTAGCTATAAATTGGAAGTGAGGCTCTCCTTTTAGGGGCTTTTCGATCATTTGACAAACTTTGTTGTTGCTCTAGCTGTTCAGCTGAGTCACAAGTGCTGTTGAGCACCACAATTTCCCAAGGAGGAAACTCACCCTTCTCTTTGGTGGACTACGAGTGCCACCCTAGGGAAGTTTCACCATTGCCTTGTGGAGGCAGGGAGAGGCATAACATAGGTGCCACGCATTTTCTGAGCTAAACTAGGAATGCAGAATTAGAGCTACACTATCCTTTGGGGAGTTGGTGTCGGGAATTAGAAGCCACACCATTCGCTAGACACTACTTGTAGAATTTGCTGGAGGAGAGGAGAGAATTGCAGAGCAGAGGTGTTCCCATCTCACCAACACAAATTTCACTTGGTGAGCCTATGCAGTTACTACCCAGGCTTGCGCAGTAATTGAGAGGGATCTGTTGTGGGTGGTCTTGGTCAGAGGTATTTGGAGCTGGGCTATTATGCGGGAGTTAGAAGCGAGCCAAGGGGGGACTTTCCACTATTTTGGAGGGTTGTAAAGACGGAAATTCCTGTAGATCGAAATTCACTAGTAGTGGAGAAGTGTTGAGAATTTGGGGTCAATTTTTGAGCGTCAAAACTAGAGAAAATTTTGCAGAATTTTTTGGGTAGATTTGAGGAGTCAAATCAGGGTCTCAACACAACCAGCAGTGCAAAAACATAGGGCCAACGCAATTTTATGGAGCGCAACACTTCTACAGCAATTGGGCACTTTTGTAATGATCACTTGAGGCTTGTAGCTTGCCTTGTGCAAGCCTAGGTGCACTCCTTCCATATGCTATTGTACTCCAACAATTATATTTAATAAAAATTGCCCAATTTGGTGTTCCAGACAGAATTTCTATTTATGTGTGTTTACTGAGTAAATTTCTGTGTTGAAATTATTGCATGTCTTTGTTATCACTGTAAATTTCTATTTGGAACATTACATACAATGACACAAGCCACTAAGAGAGGGATTTTCTCAAGTGAGGAGTGTGATACTCAGGTGTGCTAGGTTTGTGTTATGAATATAATTCATAACAAAATAAATAAATATAAATAATATAAATACTATGTAATCAAGTAGTGATTATGTTAAGAAGTCATTAGTTAAGTGAAAAGGCATGTCTAAAAGACATGCCCGGTCACAAAAGGACACCTGCTTAGGCATATATATATGCGGGTCCTCATTGTAACATTCATCACTTATACATTTTTATATATAATAAATTATTATCACAAAATACGTCGTGTATTTTTACATTCAAGACTACAAGCTATCAGTTTTTATGCTTCAGTGGTATCAGAGCCATGGCACACAATATAATCATGTGAGTTTTTGAACGTTGTTCGCTGCACAATGTGCCATTACGTTCACATCCTGAATGCGTTGAACAATTTAGTAAAATTCAAGAAGCATTTCAGCGTTTAAAAAAATCATTTGCAGAAGTTAAAGAAGCTCGAAAGGAAAATGATCTTGATGATGATTCCGATGAAGCTTATACAGATCAAGATGAGGATTCAAATAAAGTTGATATTGATGTGAATGATGATGATCTAAATTCAAGATAATGATTCCGATGAAGCTGATATAGATCAAGATGATTATAATGTTGAAGATGAGAATGTTGCATAAGATTCTCAAGCCGAAATTTTAGGAGGTAAGGTTGAAGATGTTGCAGCTGTGGCGGAGGTCAAACAAAGTGCTGGAGATTTAGAAGAAAAACAGCGGAAAGGGGTCGAGAAGAAGAGAAACAAAGCGTTGAAAATTTAGAAGAAAATACTAGCAAAAGGAAGCAAAATATTGAAGAAGATGTAGGCGAAACTAGTAGGAGACAAAAACTATATATCATTGAAGAAGAGAGACAAGCTAGAGATTCAAATGTAAGTCCAGTCATAGAGAAAATGTTGTTCATCCCGAGGGGAATTAAAAATGTCAGTAGGACATGTTTCATAAACGTAGCTCTCCAATGTTTGTTAGCTATGAATAACATAAGGGAGAGATATGTGAAGGCCTGGGATCAAATCTCAGATTCAAATTTTTATTGCTTACCAAATTTGTAAGCTTCTTTCTCAGAGATTTTCCATGATATTTCAATTACTAGAGCACAATCCCTTCGAGGCACCCTCTGAGCTTCAAAATAAGTTATATCCTGGTCAAGAGAAGAACCATGCTGGTGTAACTATATTGAAAATTGTTAATGAGTTAGATGAAGAAAATGAGAGATCAAAGGTGCAGGAAGGTTCAGAAATTAGGCCGCTTATGGAAGATTTTATGATAAGTTTTGAAACAAAATTAACTTGCTCCAGCTGCGGACTGAAATTCTCTTTTCCCGTGGAAAATGAAGGAATGTTAGATGTGAATTTGACTAATGATCAAGTCTCTGGATGTCCACAGTTGAGTGGTAAGTGGTTGCAGAAGTTAGGGGGCGACAAGTTAAAGTGGCTGAAATTAGAGGATCTCCTGCCATTCATAGGATCACAAGAGAAGAAAAATACAGTTTCAAAGTGTTGCAGTAAATGCAAGTTAGATATATCGATCAAGAAAGCCCCTTGTGTTTTGGTGATTGCAGGAATGGCTACTGCATCTATCAGGGGCACTTCAAATGCTAGCGGGGGCCTAAAAGTTTTTGTGGCTAACTTACAAGATTATTGTAATGAATTAGAGAACAAATTCTCGTCTGGCTTTGATGCTGCTTCTAAACAACGGGATTGTCAACAATGGCAGAGTGTGCTAAGATATTGTCTTAGTTTAATAGAGGGACATGTGCCGTGCAACGATATGTAGCTTCACGCCCGACGTTTATTGATGTCGATATTATGAACGCAGATGCAAAGATGGTTCTTGGAGATCAGGGCATACAATTAGACCCCAATAATGTGGCACATGGCCTTTCAATGTTGTACAAAGAAATCATAGAAATTGTCCGAAAGGAAGCTGCAACTATTATGGCTGTCTTTATTTCTCTAGACGCAGTTATGTTGATCCTTGTGTAGCGAGTTTTGGAGCAGAGGGTTTCTGCAGTGTTGGATATGTTTTTACCAAAACCCTCACTTGCAAACCCACCACCTATGGATGAAGGTGGCCTTTTATTGTATCTTAGAATTCTGGCAGTGACAAATGAAAAGCGTCATCCAATGTTCGCAGGAACTGACGTATCAATGTGCCAAACATTTCTGCTGTGCCTGCCTCGACAGGTTCCGCAGATCACTCCTTGTTCTGCCAAGCCGCGTGTCTCACCAGCCAGTCTGCCATCCAATCTGTGACCCATTTGTCACAAAAAAAAACTCCCGCTACCTGCAACCCTTGTCCGCCGTCAAGGACCACTGCCACAATTCAGACGCTCCGCGAAGACATGGTTTCCACATGCTAGTGCTTACTGCAAACCCACTGTGCATGCTCGACCGCCAATCCACCTACACGCTGTCTTCCAATTCCAGTATCCCATTCAAATACTTGCGGTTTCTTGTGTGTTACGTCATGCCTTCGGGTGATACGTCACACCCTTTGGAACGAGGGTATATAAATATACGTATCACACACCTACTTAACAATGTTGATATATATATATTTTAGTTCAATATATCATAGGACTATATTATATAATTACCAGATTAATTAATTGATTTATTATAAGATAATTAATTTAATGTTAATTTGATTTATATATTTAATTAATTAAAAAAAGGCGAGGAAAAATTATTATACTAATATATATATATTTCAATTTATTATTATTATTATTAGAGTTATAAAAAAAATTAGAGTTAAAAAAAAATAAAAATTCGATAACCCTTGACTCAAACCAGAGTTACCAGCGAATCATAGAATATGAGCTACCAATGACGTAGTCAAATGAAGAAAGTATTAGCGGTCAAGTGAAAAGAAGACATTCGTGCGCAGATAAGAGATCAAGTCCTTTCATCAACAAGCTTTCGAGGACAATAAGCCCTTGCAAGGAAGGGCTATGTTATGAATATATTCATAACAAAATAAATAAATAAAATAATAAAAAATACTAAGCTAATCAAGTACTTAGTGATATATGTTTAAGAAGTCATTATGTTAAGTGAAAAGGCATTGTCCTCAACAAAAGGACCACATGCTTAGATATATATATGCGGGTTCTCATTGTAACATTCATCACTTATATATTTTTATATATAATAATTTATTATTACAAAATACCTCGTGTATTTTTACATTCAAGACTACAAGCTATCAATTTGAGCTAGGTGCAGGGGTGCAAGCTGCAAAATAGGAGATCCAGATTAGCGAAGGAGGTCAAGGATGGATCTATGGCATGTTGTAACAATACATTTCTCAGTTGGGCCATTATCCTAGGAAGAGAGTCCAAGTAGGTTTGGTTTAAGATTTAATGAATAACTGATTTGAGTGGGAAGAATTTGTATGTGGCCATATGTGATTCAAATTGTCTATATAATTGTGCTTCTGCTAAATAATTGCGTTAACAACCTAGTTGTGCTTTTATTCAGTAGATTTCTGATAAATTTTTTAAGCACTAATTGTTGGGTGCTAGGTTCAGGAAATTAAATTGGTATAAGAGCGAAAACTCTGAGAAGTTGATCTCAAGGTTCCAAGTTTGTAGAGGCATTATTGGGGCTGGGTTCAACTGCGATCGCATGATGCAACACAATTTTTTTTGAGGGTTGAAAACCAGATGGCTGAAGGTTATACGTTGTATGACGAATAAGGTGAAAAATTTGTATGGGTTGAAGATAAATCGTATGGCGGCTTTGTGTAAAGTTAAAAAAGAAAAAAAAGAAAAAAAAATCACCGACAGTTGTGAGTGGGCTGTCAAAATGCACCCAATCACCAACTATAGGAGCTGCTAGTCGTGGGATTGATTTGTTGGCAGTAGAAACTATGCGTGGTGTGGAAAATTCCAGCCACTAGTTGTAAATGTGTCCAACCAGAAGGGCCGACCATGGCTAAAACAATGGACAAGCTGAGTCGTTGTGGGTGTAGGAAGGGTGTAGATAAGTCATCGGCAGTAGGGACAATCCACGTGGTTGCATATCACATGTGTAACCTCAAGCAATTAGGAACAAGCCACATGGTTGCAGATTGAGAGTGTGCAACCACGAGCAACCGAGAACAATAGAAAGAATGCAAAGAGCCTTGCTAAGGGTTGCCAAATAGGATCATGTCGCAGGCAAAGGGCCAAAAAGGGGTTGCGTGTGGAGTTATCAAAGATGCTGCAAAGTCGGTGGAAGACGATCTACCAAGACTGACACAAGCCAGTAGTGGCTGACAGAGTTGGTAATAGTCGATAAGGGCAATTGAAAGTTGCCAGAAAGGTAATGAGTAGTTGTACGAGGGTTTTACACGCAAAAAGTATAACGTAGAGTGCAGCTAGGGCAACAGTAGCACAGTGTCATGGAAACTGTACGAAGTAAAGTGCTAGTGCTGCCAGTAAGATTAAGGGATGCCAACTCTCAGAGAGAGAGAGGGATGTTGTACTTGTTCGGGGATTGGCAACAGACTAATTTCAATGGGAGTTTCAAAGGATTGAGACAGATCCACAAGGAAGACCTTTTTAGATCTATAAACCAATAGTTTTCTTGTGGGTGCTAGAATGACTTAACATAGGGGCCACAAGGAGAGGATCATGTGAGTTGTTTGACATTCTGACAAAGCGGGACTTAGAGATGCATGTGGAGTTTGATGTTGATACCATACATGTAGTAAAGGAAGTTAGGATTGTGATATTACAACCTGAGTTGGGAGGTGTGTTGAAAGTGAAGGACGTGCTATGTGTTAAATTTACTAATACTAGCCCAATTTTATCTTCTCGCAATAATTATTTATTCCCATAAATTTATATTATTATTCAATTAAATTATGAAGTGTTGAAAAAATAAAATCATTGGTATTTTAACTTCTAAAAATTTATATACAACATAAATAAATTCAGAGAGAGATCAATCATACATTATAATAGATAAACACCAACAATAATTCTCCTCCATTAATTAATCTATGGAAAATTAGGGTTTCGACCAACAAAGAAATTATAATGAAATATGCACTGACTGGAACTTGTAGCTCAACCCCACTGGAAGAATTTGGCACTAGGAATTTCGTCCCACCTCTCACCAACAACTTGGCCTTGTGCCTTACCCTTTAACAGCCTCTGCGCCTCAATAAATTTGTCCTTGGCAAATCAGCCACTCCAGATATTCAACCTCCTTCTTAGTTCGAGAATTCGACCCCACATTTTGCAACAATTCGGCCTCCTGGAAATGCTCTCAAATCCGCCCACACTCTTCCTCTGCGCTACAGTCTAGCTTATCCTCTCGCTCTAAAGAAATTGCTCTCCCTTTGAGAGAAAATTGCTTTTCGAAAAATGCAATAACTACCTATCTCTTGTTGTGTCTTCACCTCTCCCCTAGGATTTCATTTATAATCTTCATGAAAGCCCAAATCCCTAACCCTAATCTCCCTTCTAGATGATCTAGGAGATAATTTCTAAATCACTTAAATAATTTAATTATTTATCCTTAAAATTTGACGTAATAGTCCACAATAATTAATTTACTTTAATTATTGTACTTTTCCTAAGTTGGACTTAGGAAAGAAGACTTAAATCACTTACTCCATCAAGCAGGCACCTAAAGAGGCAATAAATCATCTTCTACATGCTAAGATACCAAGCCGATGCGAAAGACCTTTCGAAGCTACCATAATCTTCAACACTATGGGAGGCGAAACTCAGGTAAGTTTGTTCTCAGTCTCCATGATAGAGAAGAAGTAGTTTGGTGTAGCGTTCTAGTACGGGGAGGCATTCATCAGACCATGGGATCTAGCTTAGATGATGGCCATGTTATTGGAGTTAGAAAGGATAACTTGTCTAGGCTAAAGTGCCATCCTATTCGAGCAATGGCAAAAAGTAGAACAATGACAGAGAATAGGGAGTGGGAACATTCCAAGGTTGAGCAATTTAGAGCGAGTTATCCATTAAGTTGAAGCGGGGAGGAACGCTTAACATATTATTTCGAGTCTGTCATTAAGGTTGCTTGGTATGAGATGACCTTACAGGATGTCCGAGAACAAGAGGCTTCTAGGGACAAATCCAAATGGAGCAGGTTTTTGAGGATGATTTCGAACTAGGTGGCATGGCAAACTTCTTGTGCAAAGGAAGCAACCATGGCAATAAATGCAGTTCCAAGATCAGAGCTAGTTCCAGTTGGAAAAATTACCTCCCTCTCTAAGAGGGAGTTCTGATAATTATAGCTTGGGTAGGTACTTTTGCACAGGCCCAAATGCTTAAGCATGCAAGAAGTTTTCCAAAGTCTCCTTATGACACTTGCTTAAGTATTTAGTAAGTTGTTATTTAAAACACATAATTAATTATGTTAGATTTTGAGTGGAAAAACTTAGGAAAAATAAAGTATCCACTTTAGTGATTACATTTTAATCTCAATTGTTGTTCTTAAGTGAGGCGAGATCTAATCTTGGTCATCAATCACTTTGGAGATTAGGGTTAGGGATTTAGCTCGATGTAAATTTATAAAAGAAATGCTAAGGAGATGTGAAAGACACACCATACAACATCATGAGCCATTGAGATATATTCTTTCAAGTGCGGAGTGTGATACTTAGGTGTGCAAGGTGCGGGGTGTTTATTTTTCTACAGGATGCCCAATAGAATGCTATTTTCTGCGAGATAATTAATTTCTAACGATTTCCACACATTATTCTTATGACACTGATATCATTGAGCAATTATGCTTAAACAAATATTAACAGTAACTGTAGCAAAAATAGTAAAGATCATAGAAAGACAATCATGCACAATAGAGGCGATATTTTTACCCCTCGAAACCCATTTTTGGGAGAAAACCCAACAACTTTTCTTTAGGAGAAATTATTCTTCAAGAAGGTTTACACATTTTTGCCATTAATCCAAGTCAAATACTAGTCAAACCTGGTCAACACTTTAGCAAGTCAATGCTAGTCAAACTTGCGAAAAGTCAAATCTATAGTTGGTCAAGTTTGGCCCTGTGGTTAATGGCTTGTGCTCAACGCCTACGGTTGACTTTTCCGTGTCTTGCAATCTACGCCCAATCAAATCACTTGGTAAATCAACTAATAAACTCGATCCTCTTTCTCCACACGTGTGGCCAAGAGAGAGAGAGATAAAAGTAGAAAAGATAACCTCCGAAAATAGATCTTAGACTTGCTTTTCGTTGATTAGAAAATGATGCATCACATCATATTTATACTTGTCGAATGGGGGTGAAATAACTCAAGCATCAAACCCCTTCATTAGCTAGGCCAACTTGTCTTCTTGGGCCGACTTGATGCTCCAAAAACCAAATTTTATTTTAATTTTTCATAACTCTTCTACGCTGACTTAGGCATGTGGGAATACCTCTTGATGCTACACAAAAAATCAACACTTCCTTTTAGTGAGGGAGGTATTCTTCTTGGCTGTAAACAAATTTCTCCTTAGCTGAAATTTCTCCTCCAAAAGGAAAGTTCATGAGCTTGCTATGTTGATGTAGTGTTTTTTCACATGGATGTCTATAGATCACTCCATCCTGGAGTAGGCAATGTGAGTATCCTCACATGCATGTCTATACTTCATTCCATCCTGGAGTAAGCAGTGTGAGTATCTTGCGCCATTTAACCCTTGACAAATCAACATGGCCCAGCCAAAGTCCTTTATGGCTTCTCAGGTAAATATATCAATCTCCTCTAGTCAAATCAGCGTGACCCAACCAAATTCCTTCATGGCTTGTTAGGAGAGGATTTTCCCGTAGACCATTCAACCCCTGGCCCAATCAGCGTGGGCCAGCGAAAATCACTTTGATTGAGTATAATGTCCAAAATATAAATTTTGTTGAAAATTGCTTCTGAAAATTATGCTGTCAATTTAAATAACAATCTGCATAAATTCAACCATTAATTTAATGATAAAACTGGAAAATACAATCTACAACTCAACTCTGATACCACTGTAATGACCCATATTTAAATTCAGCTAAATAATGCTTTAGAAAATATAAATTTGCTCCCAAAATTCACACCGTTAATTTTACAAACAATTTGCACACATTGAAACACAAAAAGCGGAAATTAAATCTGCAAGTTGAGAATAGACAAGAAAGACATGTGGAAGAACTCAACCTTATTTTATTAATATGAAATACGCTGGTACAAGAATCTAAGAATGGTTGAGGTGATGGCCTCCAAAGATATACAATAATGCCTCAAATGGCCTCCAAAGATAGGTTGAACTGTTGAAAACACCTGTAAATTCACCAAGGAGAGAGATGGGTTCTTGCCTACTCTCACTCAATCATTTGAGGGTTTCCGTCCTGGGCTACTGCAAAAACTGGGAATTCCCGGTTCTCTAAACCTTTCCACAAGAAAATATCACAACTCAAGAATGTCCCAAATTATCACCAACTCCTCCTTTTGAAGTCTCCGTAGATATATCTCCAAGTCTCTAGAAACTTCTTTTTGACTCCATTTATGTGATTTTTAATTTTATTTTATTTCAGTAACTTTTGGCCATTTTTCCTTCAATTAATTAATTTCCCTTCTTTTAATTTAATTAAGTGACTAATTAAAGTCACTTTTAATTTGGGAAAATGGTTAACCACCCACCATAGTCTCTCCAACCACTGGAAGTCACTTCGAAGCACCCCATCCTGTAGATCTCCTTGTTCTGGTTCCAACAAGCTATTACACTGAGGTATTCCATCAAATATTCGTCTCAGAATGCCACCTCAAGTGTAATTAATTAAAGCCAGGCCCATTAATTACTCTCTTTTTTGAAAGTAGCTACAATGCAACAGAACGAAATACAAATTATGCGAATGATAGTATATGCCAAGCGAATGCCATTGGATCCCACAAAATTCTCTCAAAACTCCTCTGAGACCCTCGACGACATAATCTCACGCCTGTGACTTGACCATCACATACCCTGGAAATCCATCCTCGCTGTACTATATAGGAAAATAAAAATGGGGACATGACAAATCCTCCTGTCCCAAGATTTCTTTCCCTCAAGAAATCCTTATTTGTCCACTGCAGAGGCATCTGTAAACTAATACTAGGATCCCAAATGAACCACTGTACCACACCGTGACTCCAAACTAACCAAACATGAATTTGTCCCTCGATACCTTGATCCCAAATGAACCGCTGACTCAATCTGCCATCCATGGATCCACCTGGATCCCAAAACCACCATAACCAATCATCCTCGTCCATCCCCCATGGCTCGAGATGTGCTATGTCTTTGACTGTAGATGTTGCTCCACCAATAGAATACCAACTCATCACCTCTCCAATCGAACCTTTGGCACTGACCGAGATCAACCCCACTATGCAGATGTTGGGCTAGTGCTACTGGAATAGTGATGAACTGTCGGCCCACATCCCATTGCCTGCTGAAACATGCTGTAAACTTATCAAGGGCTTTTGTTGTACTGTGCCCCTCACTATGAATTATACTCCATTAATAGGATACCAACTCATGATCTCTCGCTAATCTAAGGCATGGACACCAGTGTAATGAAGAAGTCTGCTATGTTGATGTTGGTCCATGCTCAACTCATGCTGCTTTGTCTGGTCAATCGACAATATCCAATGAGAGAACCCTGTCTCTCTCCAGACAGTGGGTACAGGTGGCCAAACTGTGTTGCACACCCTGTCTATGTACTCTTGGAGAGGGTTGCTTCCTCGAAACACTATAGCTTCGCTAGCTGCCAGTGCACCTATCTGCACCTCATTACTTGGTAGGCCCAAAGATGGATGGACGACCATCTCCAAAAGATTCTCCCTCATCTGTCTGGAATCTCCACGCTCCTCTAGGCTACCATCCTCCTGCAAAGCAATCTTGTCAGGCTCCAACATCTCTTGATGACAAGTGTCTGCAAGTACATCTGTCTACTCCACACCAATGGCTAGCCCAAAGGACGACTGCTCATCCTTCTCCAACACTGGCTTAACATGAGCCACTAGATCACTCTCCACAAACGACTCATCATGCACATTGTGACTATCATCCTCCTCAGCTGACATGTGCTCCTCTATGTGCTTGCTATGTTGAATCACCAATCCCTCATCTCGCTAGTTTGTTGCGTGATTGTCTTCCCCCATGGGAACAATCTGTTGCTGATCACACTCCTCCATCTCACATGAATGCATATTGGCGCTATTGTCAACAACTCTAGATGACTTCTCATGCTCCTCAAAGGTATCCTTGTAAAAACCCATGGACTCAACTATAAAAGAAGAATCCTCATCCTGAAAGTCAGGAGGATTCTCCTCCTGATCTACCCTTGTCATCTTTGTGTCACTCAAATAGGAGTGATTAGGCCCTTAAGGTCTCTTGCAGATGAAGCAAAGACTTGTCCTCCTCAACTCATTCTTGTCGCATGGTTGGTCACTACCAGTCCTTTGCAATTCCTCTTGGGTCAATCGTCTCCTGAACAGTTTTAAATTTTGCTTAACCAACCTTTCAGCTAGTTCGTAAGCAACCAGTGAAACCGAATGTTACTTCCTCCAAATAGCTAACGACCTAGACTGCAACATCCTACAAATGTCATCATGGTTACCCATGACTCCAACCATGATTTCTAAGATCTTAGCCTGTTCTCGATGGCAAGACCCAAGATGTTACGTAGATCTTGAAGATTATCTTCTATTAGCTAATTTTTTTTTTTTCTCATAATGTCATCATTATAGGGAAGCATAGGTGAAGTTATTCTAATAATCTCACTGAGGCACGACGCTACTATAAGTCTGACCCCTTCACAAGTTGTGCTCCAAGAATCTTGACTGAATCAAAGCAAGCATTGTTGGTTTGAGTGAACAATTCAGGACCCTTAAATCTGATTGGCTTACTTTATGAAGGTGTGAATCTAGCTTCTCCATATTAAGGAAAGTTTTTGCGATCATTTTTAGGTTCTTGAATTCAGATCCAAGTGCAAAGAACCAATTCCCTACCTCTCGCTCCTTTTGCAAATCCCTTATTTGCTCTAGTTGTATAATATCATGCACCTCCTTTGGAAAGGGCCTATTGGTTTCTCTTTGATCCAAGGAAGCATTAAACACCAATTTTAAGTGATTTCTTGAATTGTTGCTGGTACTGTATTCTTTCAAAGTCATTAAAGTTTTTATGAGATTTTCAAAAGTCTCTTCAAATCCCATCATTTTGTGACGAGGGTGACAATGTTGTACAAAATCTAACTCAATCTCTACTCAACTTTACATGGCATCAATAATCAACATACCCAGACTATGGCTATGCAACACACATAACAGTGTAGGGTTGCAACAACATACCAATATAGTCATTCAACCAATACATGCAACCTCACACTGCTCACAACAATTCTTTGCTCTAATAGATGAATCTGGCTCTGGCAAATAAATTAGGCTTCGACAAATAAATTGGGCCGCAGTAAATAAACTAGGCTCCAAAAAATAAATTGGGCTCCAACAAAATAATTTCAGCTCAATAAGATGAATTCATCCGACAAAATAATTTCAGCCCTGCCAGAGAAATTCAACACAAGACAAATTTGGCCCAACAAAATAATTCGGCCTAGCAAAATAGCCCAAATAATTAATTTGCATTGCCCATAATTTATGTTGCTGCTGCTAAAGATGAACTAGTGTTTCTTCCTTCAATACTACAAAAATTCTAAGACGTTAATGTGAGGCTCCTCACACCAAACCCATAAAAACCAAGAAATGGTTTGGCTTAACTCCAAGCCAAGATCAAGCCCACTAAGTGGTATGCATTATCTAGTTTGCCAATAAATGCACTGCTAAAGGAATTTTAATTGACAACCTGAATATTGCATAGAAAATTCTGAAATTTTAACCACAGACTCTCACAAAACCTAGAAAAATATTGGGTAGATTCCAGCAGGTACAAAAAGTCCAATTTAGCGTGGGTTTCCCAGTCCTAATAAAACTTAACTTTTTCTTTGATGCATTTGTCAAACAGTTTATGAGCAAACATTTCTTCAAACACTTTTAGAACAAGATTATAAACTTTAAGGGAAATATTAATTTGATAAAAAACAATGCAATCAATATATCAAACAAAGAACCTTGATATCCTCTTGAAGATTACCTAGCAACTTGAGGCTCCTCAGCACATAAAATTCTGATCCCAACAATAAATAAATCAATTCTAATTTAGCCTCTAAAATGATAATCCCAACCTCTTTTTAGTAATAATTAATTCGACCTTCAAGAATTGATGATTAAAATTGACCCCAATAGATAATCTCAATCCAATAGATAAATTCGAGTTTCGACCCTGTAAACAAATGGATTTTGGCCCAACATTATTTTTTTTAGCTTTCCCAAAATTTTCTATCTCCAGCACCTGCAATAATTATTCAATGGCAAATAGATTGAAAATTCTAATCCACAAACTTATTTTACAGGAACCATATGGCAATACGACAACTTTGATATTAACCCACAACTGGCCAAAATTCATGTTCCAAATTTATAAGAATTTCCTTCTGCAACAGATTGTCATAACACTGGTTTCTTCAAAATTAACCAACAAAATAATAAACTCCAGCAAATAGAATTTGACACCTTCAAAATAAACCCTTGAACAATCTGTAATTGAAATTGAAACCCTCAAGTATGGCAGAAAAAGCCAACTCTAATACCATTGTAATTTCCCAAATATAAATTTTGTTGAAACTTGCTTCTGAAAATTATGCCGTCAAATTTAAATAACAATCTGTAGGTTCTAACCTTGTACAAAAATTACTTGCAAACAAATTCTTAAAAAATAGAAAATATACAATGGCGAGAAACACAAAACAAATACACAGAGATTTCCCCTCGACCCCAAAACCGGGACTACCAGATTGATTTTTCATTATTTTCATTTCAATTTTACAATACATATATATACATGCCGAAGCATCCATAAACCCTGGATTAGAACATAATCATAGTTCGCTTGATTGGATCTACAAAATACCATGGGCAGAAAACCATCATGCCCAAAACCATGTGCGAAATCCATGCACAAAACCATAGGTAGGTTTGCTAGTCGTGGAAATAATATAACACACACCCAACACAATTTGCACAAATTCAACCATCAATTTAGCAACACAACTGGAAAATACATTTTGCAACTCAACTCTGATACCACTGTAATCACCGAAATAAAAATTCAGTTGGATAATGCTTCAAAACATATATATTTGCTCCCAAAATTCACACCGCTAATTTTACAAACAATTCACACTCATTGAACCACAAAATTAATGACAAAAATAGGAATTTAAATTTGCAACTTGAGAATAGACAAGAAGACTTGCGGAAGAACTCAACCTTATTATTAATATGAAATAAGGCGATACAAGAAACTGAGAATGGTTGAGGTGATGGCCTTCAAAGATATATAATAATGCTGCAGCTGGCCTCCAAAGATAAACTGATCTGTTGAAAACATCTGTGAATTCTAGATGAATTCAACAAGGGGAGAGATGGGTCCCTGCTCACTCTCACTCAATCATTCAAGGGTTTCCATTATGGGGCTACTGCTGAAGCTCAGAACTCTCTGTTCTCCAAACCTCTCCACGACAAAATATCACAACTCAAGGATGTCCCAAATGATCTCCTCCTCCTCCTTTTAAAGACTCAATAGATAGATCTCCAAGTCTCTAGAAGCATCTTATTTTGATTATTTTAATACTTTTCTAGAAATTCCTTTTTGACTCTATCTAAGTGACTATTAATTTTATTTTATTTACATTATCAATTTTGGGAATTTTTCTTTCAATCAAGTTTTTCCCTCTTTTAATTTAATTAAGTGACTAATTAAAGTCACTTTAAATCTAGAAAAATGGTCAGCCACTCACCATACTCTCTCCGGCCTCTGGAAGTCACTTCTAAGCATCCAATCCTATATATCTTCTCGTTCTAGTTTCAAAGAGCTATTACATTGAGGTGTTCCATCAAATATTCCTCTCGGCATGCCACCTCAAGCTTAATTAATGAAGTTAGACCCATTAATAACTCCATTTTTTGAAAGTTGTTGGAATGCAACGAAATGAAAGACAAACTGTGCAATGATGGTATATGCGAAGCGAATGCCATAGGATCCCATAAAAATCCCACAAAACCCCTTCGAGACCCTTGATGATATTATCCTGCGCTTTTGTATCACATACCTTGGAAACCCATCATGGCTATACTATAGAGAAAAATGGGGACATGACATTGAGCAAGTGACATATTTGATTTGATTTAAGAAAAACTTAAATATTGATTTATTTTTAATTAAAACGACAAGATTCTCAGGTCTGAGTATGCTTGTTTGCTATAAAACTTATATTTAAAGACATTATTTTACATATAAATTATTTGGCTTTACTGCCTATTCAAAATGTCCCCGATTTTAATTTGTACAATTTACTCAAAGTCTATGCAAGTTGTCAAGAGAGTTCTTCATTTTTGTCAACAAAATTTAAACTTTCTACAATGAGAAAAAGAGTTTTGGTTCTGTCAGATGGTCATAAATATTGTTTACTAAGTTCTGACAGTGTCAAGAGTATTTGATTTTAACTTTTGCTATATTTCAAAGGAAAGCAAATGGCAAGTTAGAAAAGGCAATCTATATGGTCCATTTTTCTTTTGCTATATGTTGTGTTGCAGATGGTTAGGTAGAAGTTAGTTTGCGGAGGAAGGAGTTGTACAAAGTAGTGTTTTTAAACCCGGCCGGCTCGGAACCGACTCGGCCGAGTTGGTCCGAGTCGACCAAAAAAAATTCAACTCGGTGGTTGAACTGGTTCGGCTGATCGAGTCCGTATCAACCTGGCCGGGTCAAGGAAAGTGACCAAGGAACCCCCAAAAACGCAATTTTTTTGATTTTTGATTTTTGATTTTTTTTTTTAATGGTTTTTTTTTTTTTTGCTGAGTGTGGGGGACTCCAAATGGTTTTATTAATTGGTTTGTTGGTCTTTGGGGTCCGTTCCCCTCTCTTAGTATTGATATGCTATTCATGGTAATGTTAAATTTTTAAAGTAAAAGTGACATTCTCTTTAATCTTCATTTTCATCCTTTTAATTAAATTTTTAGCATTACTATGAAATGACTCAGGATGTTTGAGAGTGGTTTCGGCCTCATTGGATTTCATATGGAGAAAGTAGAATTTTAGATTTCATTCAAAATCCAG
>APFE031316284.1:258823-288994 GCA_000404065.3 Pinus taeda | reverse complement strand
TTTGATCATATGTTGTCTTCTATCTATATTCTAATGCTGTGTGTTTGGAAACATGAATGAAAATCTTTAAAATTATGTGTTTTTGTAAAAAATAAATATTTAATGTATTTTTTACAACGACTGAGTCATTGAAATCGAGCTGGCCGAGTCGATACCGAGTCGGAATCGGAGTCAGAGTCGACCCTCGGCTGAGTCGGAGTTTTAAAACATTGGTACCAAGTGGAAGTAAAAGGAATACCGGGAATTTGTTCTCTTAAGGGTGCAAAACTGACTCACAGTACTTCAAGTACCATGAAATGACAAAAGACGCTAAACACTAATCATAAAATTAATTTTTTAACCTGGATTGGCTTGAAACTTGTAGAGATGCATCGACTGCTGAACATGCTTTTTTCTCTAGGAAGGATCCCAAAAATGTCCAAAACATTTGTTTACAGGATAGATTGCATGGTTGTTTTATGGACCCTGAGGTCCAAGAAATATTTTGTTCGAAGCTAAATTTAAAACTTGAATCTCTTACCTTCCTTTGCATTTGGTAGCACCTTAATCTGTACAATGTTCTTGGGTATATTTTATTTTCTGCAAGTGCTGGTTAGAGCCATGATTGAAGCTATTAGTGCTTTCTGATCTACACACAGTTAACTGCTGATTGAACATTCGAATTTCTGTTTCACACGTCAGGTGTATCAAATGGGTTCGAGAATCTTTTCCTTCAGGTGGAGATCAGTCAGGACTGTTATCAATATGTGAACAATGTGTACGTAGTTTTTGGAATGATAACCGCTATCATGATGACATCCGATACTTGAAAACATGGTTAGAATATGTAAGTTGTTAATCAAGTCTCGATGGGGGTGTTTTCTCACTGTGTTTTGGCAATGATATTCGGGCATTCAATGATAATGATTTTCGAGATTGATTACTATGATGATCTGAAAGTGATTTCTATTTTGTAAAAGTAATTATTGTAGGAAAGTTCATCCGGTGAATAATATATTAATATCTACAAGATTTTGATTGTAGGCATGTAGTATTCTGATCGCGACCATGAACTTTATGTCACTTGTTTTACAGGCAGACCAATGTACCGATCCTGAAGTAATTTATAATTTTCTGGATGTAAATGGTGTTGGGCAAGATCACTCCTTGTTTTATATGAGATATGCAACATGCTTGGAGCAAAAAAATAAGATGAAGAGAGCAGATGAAATATATTCTCTTGGCATTGCAAGGTAAGTTAGATAAATGCTCCAAGTAAACTTGAAATGATGTCCCTTGTAACTTTAAGTTATTGGCTGGACGTATTCTTCCTGTTGATGCCTACTATCAAATTCCATATGATGTTGTGTCTCGATCAAAGCATGCCAGTAGCAGCTTTAACTGACTATATGTTATCTTGAGTATATATTTGTTATGTGAATCCTTGCTATTGATTGCTTTGTAAATTCCAAACTCGATAGGCATAGGAACACAGCAAGTGTAAACTAATGTTTCAACAGTTGCACACATATTTCAACACACAAAAATTATATGGTTCAAGATATCTGATTACTGTAATAGGCATCGTTTAGTGTATATGTTTATGTTTGCAAGTATATTCTTTTGTGAATATATTCCTATTTCTATATTGCTTTTGTGCTGGACTAAAAGTATGTATCATTGCATTCACTATGTAGAAAGAAAGAAACAAAGAAAGAGAAAATTATATGAAATGTTCGCTAGACTCCAAAAGGTAGAAACAAGATTTTGAAAATGTATCATAACACTTCATCTAGAATGGTTTTCACTGCATCTTTGGCTTTTTTCTTTGGTTGGAAAGAATGAGATTCCCTATATGCCATCGTTTGATATATCTAGTTGTTTTGTGCTATTGCTGTGCATCAATGCGAGATGTCCTCCCGTAGCTCTTGGTTTGACACATCAAAAGAGGGAATCAATTGATTATAAACCATACAACTAATACATGTCATTGGTTCTAAATATGATAATGGTGGGTGAAAAAGTGTTAGCTTTCAGGGTTACTTTCAAAGTGATTACACCATATTTGGGGGTGTTTCATGAGATTTGGGTACACAGGGTATAATTAGCCCCTAGATGTCCATGATGGATTTGAACATTTTAAATGACTAACTGTTAAAATTGGCAACTAGGGCCAAACTCCACCTTGGAAAGCTCATATGATGGAGATGATATTTTATTATTTTTATTGGATTCCTCTTTTTGAGAGGTGCAGGATTGATCTAAAGATCATCTCATTTTGACAAGTAGAAATGGAATTATATTTCTTCTATGGACAAATTGTCAAGGTCGGCCGGAAATCTAATGTAGGCTCATGAAGCCCGAAAGATGTGTCTCTTAACCCTCAACGTTGTGTATAAATAGAAGAGGCCTTCTGCTCATTTGGATATTCACAACTCAACATTCCATTCTCTCTCTTCATCTGAATGGGTCGTACAAATCACAGGCAACCTGTTCTTCTCCACACGTGTGGAGGTTTGACTATGCATTTCTATTCTCTGTGTTGACCGAGTTGCAACCGACTTTGACCAGCGTTGTTCGAGCATTGTTTGAATTCATTTGACTACGTTTTTTGTGGGAGAATCTTTGTTTGCTGAGGCTGCATATTCTGGCACAAATATCGAGATTTTCTGGGCAAGATGACCAGTGTTGACTGTAACAACTTTGACCACAATGTTGACTTGCGTTGACCGACTTTGATTGAGAATTTCAAGACTGTTTTGGGTTGATTCAGATTGTCTTTGGAGGCCGAGTTGATTGGATTTGACCGAGCTAATTTGGAGGAGATTTACAGCTGGTTTGACCAACGTTGACTTTTTGATTAGGGTATCCTGTTGACTACAGCTTGACTGGACCGTTTCACAGTGATTGGGCAATTAGATTTTGTATATTGTACTCTCTTGTTGCTAAACTTTTGAAGAATAATAAGAAGATTTGGTCAAAGGGTTTTCCCCACATTGGGGTTTTTTCCTAGCATCCGCCAAATATTGTGTCCTCTTGTCTTGGCTTGTCTTATGCTTATTGTTTATGTTCTATCTGCATTTACTATTAATGTTAATGTTATTGCTAATGTGGAAATTGATATTGTGCTAATAAGAAAATGGAAGTAAAATGCTCTATAGCATAGAACATACCATTGTTATCTAAAATTAACACTTAGTGGTTTCTTGACCTGAGTTGGATGGTCATGTGACAATATCCCTTATGGTGGTTGATATCTTTAGACCACTTTGTGACATTCTACATGCTGATCACATGGAGTAAGTTGCTTGGTCGAAGAATGTCCTGCATTTGATCTTTGCCCTTAGTGACTTGCTAGACTAACCTTGAGTTCATATTCTTGCACCCTTCTCTTGTTTGTAGATAATTGAAGTTGTTAGCTTCCTCTCCTTGTGACCTAGAAAGCTATATCTAAACCTTTTCTAGTTTTTGTGACATTGGGTAGATGGTGGTGAAGGATTATCAAGAATAGGGTCATGATTTTCAATGTGTCTAAGAACTTCTAATCAGAATGCCACTTTGTCTTTAGAGGTATTGAGATAGATATTTTTACAACCTATACTTTGATTTAATTAGAGACTTTCTCTAACACTTAAATTAGTAAGGGCTATGTGTCTCTTTTCATGCTTTAACGTCAATGATTCTATCAAAACATTACTAATAAAGATGCATCTCTCAATCATGATCATAAATCAACGGTTATCTATGGGGATGAAAAATGGTGTTCTCACTTGCCATTGGTAAATTTGACTCATGTAGTGAGGGTACAATCCTTTATCTCAGAATATATTATCTACAAAAACCTGATTGTCTTGTAGGCCATTGTGTAGGCCAATTTTGGTGCCCATCCCTCGCACCTTGTGAACATCTTTGGACTTGTCCTATTTCTTTACAATATACATTGGATGGTAGATTAGACTATTAAGCATGATAAATACCTTGCTTTGCTCTTTTCTTCTTAGATTTTAAAGGGGGTTGCCTACTCCCTAAAAATGAAGACAATGTTGGTTTCTAGAAGATTTATTTCTTCTTCACTTTGATCTTCCCTGCCCAACTTCTTCGTCCTAATTTGGCTTCTACTTGGAGCATTTTTTCAATTGAGGGATAGAATTGTTGTTTGCCATGAGTTAACTTTGGGCCATTGGCCACATGGGCTCTAATTTCCAATCAACAAATATATGGTTTGTTCTCATTGACTTTAAGTTGAGTTGTATTCTTGTATTCCATGAGAGGATGGAATTTTTTAGTTATTCCCATTGCAGGTGGTCAATCCTATTACATTCCAGACCCACACTTCAAGTGGTAAACATTAGTGCAATGCTTGGGGACCATAAAGGTGTTAGCTATTGTCACGACATAACCTCCTCCCTCACTTTAGGTTGGCTCTGCTCTAGCACAAGGGGGATTTACCTAAGATAAGATTAGTAAGTCAATGCAATGAAGGGTCAACTATTGATGGAGAATTCGACTTAGCAAAACAAGGATGTGAGATATACTTTATATTTATGTGGATGGTGGATTGCTAAGATTAGTGCCAATACAAGGGTCATGAAGTTAGGGAAAACAAACAAATAGAGCTTGTATTTGTATGAGAAGATGTTGTCGAGTCATCCACTATTGTGCCATGACTAGTAGAAATGGATTTTTAGGTTATATGAGAGTGAGTGAGAGCCCTAGAATAGATGCATCATCATAACCAATGTGTTTAAAGCCAACAATAATGTGCACTACCCAAATAGTAAAGGGAGAACCATAACATGAGATTATAAAGAGAAGGAACAATAAAGACAACCTTCAAAGAAATGGATGGTCCAAGCAACAACCTGCATCCTCAACAAAAATGTCATAGGATTAAAAAAGCCATTAACATGTGCCGCAACAAATCTTTTATTACAACATAATCTTCTGCAATATCCAAAATTACATCAAGGGCTAAGAAGAGATCAAATCCTCACACTTAGCACTTTCTCATGTGCAAAGATTTTCCTTTGAAAGATAATTTCCAGCAATAAAATCACTAACTACTCTAAAATGGTACCATGATTATCCAAAGAAATGAGAGAAATGAAAACATGGTCTCACATATATTTGCTTGTACCTTCACTTCCACTTCCTCCTTTTATCAATCCAACCATGAGAAAGAATAGGGAGAGGTAGTCTTTAAATAGAGTTTGGTTCAAGATCTCCTTACAATAAAATAATATTTGTGGAATCTAGATCCGCTTTTTTGTCCTAGACGAATCAATAAATAACGTGGAGACTTCTAGATTTATGCTTTTCTCCAAGGAAGATTTAGAGCTAAATCAAATGTCAAGTCAAAGAATGCATAAAACAATGAGCAATAAGTATTGGTGATGCCACTTGTTTTCTCCCCAAGCTGGACATCTCCGCTATCTAGGGTGTTATCTAGGGTGTGAATCATGTGAAACTCATAGAAGTGGCTTGTGCGATCTCTCCACGTGAGATGTCCCTCTCAAATGCATGAATATGTGCCAAAGAACCTTAAAAAATAAAATGCTCCCACTCATCAAAGGGTCAACGTCCATGGGCGACCAAACAAATTCCCTAAAGAATAGAATTCGCTGGGGTGTCATCTCCAAGGGTTCACACACATCTTCGCCGATAGTTTGATGAAGGTGTTAATCAATACTTAATCATTTCCATTAAAATGTAAGCTCCTTAAAGAAGGGGACAACCCGGTGAATGAGAAGTCAATCTACTTAATCAATTATTAATCCATTTGCCAAGTTATAAAAGTAATCCACTTGCTCCTTAAAGAAGGGGACAACCCTAATACGAGTAATAAAATATGCAACCATGCCTCAATACGTGCTAGTAGGAGGGCATCAATGAAGTGCTACATGAAGTGATTATAAACTTGATTAATTTGCCAAAAAAATATGTTCTTCTTATAAGGCTCTCCTTAAGGAAAAACACAAACATTATTCATTCAAAGGGTTAAATCCACCTAGAAGAGTATTCAAACAAGAAGCACTCTTCTAGAGTACAATGTCAACATTGCCAAGATAGAAACCCAATGTCATATAAGCCCATAAATTCTTGGGCATTCCACCACAGGAGCCATATGTCATCACACCTCATGAATGTGTAATCATTGTGAGGGTTAGCTCATCATAGAATAATCTGCAAAGATGGAGCTCTCTCTCAACCACAAATCTCAGCTCTTGCACACCATGCCCCACCTTAGGATTGCCGATTACCTCATACTTTCATATTGATCCATCATGTTTGAGCAACAAATGAGATGTTGAGTTCCAGAGCACACCAGACAATAGGGTGGTGTGACCTCGGGTTTCTCCTTAGCCTCCCCCTCTAGGAGAAGACCTAATGTTATTGAAACTAGTTCATACATTAGGCCACACGTTTTTAAATTATTAGAGAGATCAACTCGAAATAGATCTAGGATAGAGAACACTTTTCCCGTAAAACTACCTCTCAGATTCAGAGGAGCAACTAAAGATCCATTCGAAGTTTCCTTATTTTGACCTCTTGAGTTAGGAGTATCCCTCGCTTCTCCATCCCTCGGCTAGGTGGAGTTTGCTCTTAGACTCTATGATGGAGAAGAAGGGGTTTTGTGTGGCATTCCAGGATGTAAAGTCCCTGATCAAGCTTATGGAATCTAGCTTGGATGAGGGGAATGCCATTGAAGTTAGAGAGAGCAACCTGTATAGGCTAAAGGTCTAGCCTATTCGAGCAACGACAAGAAGAATATTAATGATGGAGGACAAGGAGTGGAAAGCTCCAAAGGTTGAGTACAGGATGTTTAGGAGCATGATGCTTCTAGGGACTAGGCCAAGGGTGGCAAGACTCGCATGATGTTTCTAGACTAGGTGGCGGGGAAGGATTTCAATTAGAGGGAGCAACAATGGCAACAAATGCAGTTCCAGGGGGTAGAAGTAACTCCATTACTAAGAGGGAGTGTTGCTGTTTGCGGGTCAGGCAAGTACTTCTGCACGAGCATAAGTGTCTAGATGTGCAAAAATTGCCAGTGATCACTTTAGACACTTGTAGTGTGAGTTACTTGCATTTGTAACTTAGCGTAAGCTTAACATAGGAAAAACAACTAATTACTATGTTGGCTAATTGAGCTAAAGAAACTTTAGAAAATGTAATGTATTTACTTTAGTATTTATGTTTTAATCTAAGATCTTCATCTCAAGTGAGGCAAGATCTAATCTCGACCATCCATCACTTTGGAGATTAGGTTTAGGGATTTAGCTCAATGAAAAGTTATAAAGGCAAGGATAAGGAGAGGGAGGAGACAAACTATACAACAACACAAGATTGAGGGAGGCATCTAAGTGAGGAGAGTGATACTCTAGTGCTTTGATCAACTGGATCGGATATAGTTGTTGTTGTTGTACATGTTAAGAACATAGCTGTGCATTCGTTTAGTAGATTTGTAATCTGCTAGGTTAGTGGTTTTCTGGGTGCTACATTTGCAGGAGAATTAATATACTAATATGTACTTATAAACTATAATAGGGAAAGGTGATTAGGGAGGTTGTTGTGCATTATTCCTCTTTTCTTTGTTTCTTTGTAAACCATGTTTCTGTCGTCATGGCATTCCTTATTGTCTCATTTATTTGTGTTGCTGTTTGCGGGTCAGGCAAGTACTTCTGCACGAGCATAAGTGTCTAGGTGTGCAAAAATAAAGGCAAGGATAAGGAGAGGGAGGAGACAAACTATACAACAACACAAGATTGAGGGAGGCATCTAAGTGAGGAGAGTGATACTCTAGTGCTTTGGGTCCGAGACAGGGGTCATGAAGGAGATCCCATTCAGCCAAGCAGGGTTTGATCAACTGGATCGGATATAGTTGTTGTTGTTGTACATGTTAAGAACATAGCTGTGCATTCGTTTAGTAGATTTGTAATCTGCTAGGTTAGTGGTTTTCTGGGTGCTACATTTGCAGGAGAATTAATATACTAATATGTACTTATAAACTATAATAGGGAAAGGTGATTAGGGAGGTTGTTGTGCATTATTCCTCTTTTCTTTGTTTCTTTGTAAACCATGTTTCTGTCGTCATGGCATTCCTTATTGTCTCATGTATTTGTTTGACAATTCTTTTTAAATTTCTTTTGAATAATGCTGGTAGCTTTTCTGTTAGAGTTTCATAATTATTAATACTGTATTCCAATAGACTTTTTCAGTTGTATAGCCCATAAATTTAGATGACTAATGATGTCTGCTTTTAATTTTAAATATTCTGAATATCCAAGAATGCCAAATAAGTGTATTCTTCTTCCTTGCATTTCCGAAATGGCCACCAGTCAAATGACATTCTTCCTAAAGTAATATGGGGTTCGAGGAGCTTTTTTATGAATATTAATACAGTTGAAATTGGCCATCCTGCATTCTCAGTGTACGGATCAAGAATTCTTTAGGGGGATTACATTTGTTCATTATTGTAAGAATATATGCTGTTGCTTTTTTAGGAGGGCACAGCCATTGGAGAAGTTGAAAGATGCTCACAGGAATTTTAAAGCACGTGCAATCAATGCCATAAAAAAAGAGGAAGTATGTGTATTTGTCACTATAAGTGGGATTTATGTACACCAAACACACAAATAATTGAATAAATGAGGATTTAATTGGTTAATTGTTTACTTGCAGGATGATATTTTAAAGCCCAGAGAAGAACGTGAGTCATGGAGAAGCTTTGGGACCATTATGAATGTAGCATCAGGTCATTGATGTCTCGGATTTTATGTTGTCATGGTGCTCCTTTTGATGTGATATATTGTTGGAATTATTAGGTGTCTATATTTGCATCGGGATGTCACATATTCATGTGAAAATTTGTATATGCCCATTTATGTCTGTGAATATTGTTTGAAGATGAGTTTGACATTGGATTTTATGTTGAAGATGGAGCTGCAAGGCAGGCTCTGCAATCTGTCCAAGATGCTAGGAGAAAATTGAAACCATTGGCAAAGAGGCAAGTGTTTGATCTGAAAAGTGTATTGAATTGTGGATTTGCGTTTTCAACCATAAAAGCTACAGTTAAGGGTCATGTATAACTATAACACTCATAACTATCAACACTCATAACTATCGACACTCATAGCTTGACAGTAGTTTATTGAACAAACATATGAAATGATGGTTTCTGTTTTTGATTTAGCATTTTGTATGCCTAGACTGAGCATCCTTAATCTTTGAGCTCTGAGAGAGTGTCCTTTTTTTCTCCTCACTTTAGAGTGTGTTGTTACTTCTCATTGCTGAGTTTTTAATTCTCCATATATCTAGAAATCATTTTGACCTTCTAAAGTCCGGTACATGGATCTGATAGTTTGGTGAAGTTTATCCCTAAGTTATTATTGTTTACATTTTGATGATCTCACAAATATTTATAGATGTTGGAATTTGGAACCTGCCATGCTACTCATTCAAGATATTTCAGAAACAACTATTCAAGTGTTTCATAGTATCTTTTACAAAGCGATGATCTTTAATAGTTCATTGCTTGAATCTTCAGAGACGAAAATAAGCAACTCAGTATCTATTGTGATCCAACTGAATTACATTCAAGACCTTCGACTTCCTTAGGAAATCCGGCAGAGACCAGAGACGGTTCACAACAGGCATGGCTGACCCTTGGTACTCGAGCTGAGAGAAATAAAGAAAATACCTCTATTCCAACAAAGTGGAATACAAACAAGGTGCGAACTTTAATTTTCTCTGTTTAGAATTTTTTGGATTTGAACCTTAATAGTTTGTGGATTTGTTTGTAATATGGTATTCTAAGAATCTGAACGAATGTGTACTATTTTTGCAGATTCCACAGAGAAGTACTGTAAGAGATGCTGCCCCAGCTCTTGAAGTATTTGTTGATGAGGATTGTAACAGGTAATTGTATGGTTTTTCTTTCTAATTCCTGTCTCCTTTGTATTTGTAATTTATACTTTCCCACTATAGACCTGGAAATTTCTTATGATTTAAGCATGTTTTTCTGCGATCTTAGATGGGAGATGCCATCTATCCCCTATCAAGGATAGCCAATTCAACATGCAAAATCCTTATATTTCCTTTGAGATCATGACAAACATTTTGCATGTTAACTGTAATGTCCTCTCCTAATCAATTGGCTGAGGAGGAAAAAATAGCCTTGTTGTCTTCTGAAGTGTACACCAAGGGCCACAACGCTCAGGACAAAGGCTGTCACTGTAAACTTTGTCCACTCGATTCTAGCTATCTCCAAGGCAAGCTAAGGGGGCTAGTGCCTAAGAGGTGAAAGATGGATGATGAAGGAAAACTTGTTGGGAACCAACAAGTTCTAGGAGATGCACTGAAAGCTATCTTATTAACTTGACCTAAATTAGATGCAAGCAAGATTAATTGAGGAATGTTTAAGATACTCAATTAAATTTGGACAAACCAGATTTAAAGTTATGAGACCAGTGCCTTTATATACAATGCACAGAAAGAAAAGACTTGCAAGATAAATGATTCACCAAAAATTAAGATGACAAATGCTGCTATAGATGGATGATCGACTAATTTATATGAAATGCAAGATGAAACGAGATGTTAAAGACTTAAGCACTTAGGTTACAATTTACTCTGAGCTAAACACTAAGTACTCAAACGAAAGTTTCAATGAAAATCCCAATTATACAGATGCCGAACATACTCAATTTACGAAATGAAAGATATACAATTTTCCACAAGTCCACGATAGAGTATTCAATAAATTTTTTGATCACAATTACTTGAAAATTCTCAAAACTAAGTATACAAAAAATATCCAATAATTCAAGTAAATAATCCACACCTAGAATTAATTAAACAATGAGCTATCTCAATAGATATCAAGCACTAAAATATTTAAAATCCAATGCCAATGTTCATAAAACTTAGCTGAAGCCTGAAACACATAAATATGAATGCATAAGCACTTATTTCACTAATTAATTACCAAGAAAAACCATGATATTTAGATGCTAACCGAATAAACACTTAAAACAAATTCTGGAGTTAAACAGTTTTCTTAAATAAATCCAACGCAGAAAATATTTATTTTTCCTCTGATAGTGAAAGTTAGAGATAATTTAAAATTTAATTTACCACAATTTTTTTTAAAGATTTAAAATCACCAAAACCCTTATCACAAAAAACCCCCAAAAAAGAATTTAGTCACACCTTTATTAAATTTAATGTGATAAATGATTTCGTGAAAAAATAAAATGTTTTTTAAAAGGGCAATCATTAAAAGAAAAAGTTAATGTGGCAAATGTTTAATGAAGAAATCAATTTTAAATTTTTTAAAAGGCCAAAGGCCACTTTAAAAGAAATTTAAATCGAAATACGTTTTAGGTTAAATGAGTTAAAGTGAGAGTGTGGTATAGCGTTGCTTGTAGGTCGATAGACAAGGAGTGTGGTATAGCGTTGCTTGCAGGTTGACAGACGGGTGTGGTATAGTGTTGCTTGGAGGTCAAAGGAGCCACGAGCTGAGGAAAAGCCGCAGAGGAATGGCAATGCGTAGAGGGAGAAGGGGCTGCGAGGCAGAGGGAAGAGGAGGAATGAGGGACGCGCAAGGAAAGATTATGGCTATGGGAGAGCAGCTCACGCATAGAGAGGAGGCTGCGAAGGAATAGCAACTCGCAAGGAAAGCAAGGGCAATGGAGAGCGAGGATTTGAGGAAGAAAGGTTATGTGGAAGAGAGGGAGAAGCAAGGCAACGAGGGTATATAGAAAGCAAGGATCGAGAGGCAGAGCAAATGAATGAGGGATAAATGAAAAAAACGTAGAGGGGAGAGGGAAGAGATAGGGTTGAGCATCAAGGAAAAAAACGAAAGAGAATGGAGCTGCAGTAGGCAAGCATGAGAAGAAGCTGAAAGAGCCAAGGAGACCACATTTTTTTTAAAATAATCTTTTTTTGCCCAGAAATTTCTGTTTCAAATTGACATATTTCTACTTCGAATTGTTCCCAGAAATTAATATGAAAACCTCAGATTTGAACCTTTAAACAATTGATTTAGTTGCTTGATCCTTGCACACAAAAGATTGAGGCTATCTCTTGTCCTCCAATGCCTAGATTTGCCTCAAAACCCCAAATTTTCTTTGACAAGTTTCAGATTTGAACATGCACAATGTTGATTTTTGGTAGCATCGGATGTGCTCTAGCCATGAAAATTGGTGGAGAGGCTAAGGCACGTGAGATCTCCAAGACCTAGAAATCGTTTGGAGAAATTCCACCTAGATGAAGAGGTATTAAAATAATTAATATTTTTAATGAGACCCTAAGTGTAAACTTAGGAAAATTAAAAAATTAATGTGTATTAATATAAATGGGTGACAAAGTTCTAAATAATGAGGATCAAGCTAGATCTAATCTTAGTTATTGATTAGGGACTTAATCTCGTACGTTGAATTGTCAACAGGAAAAGTATAAGAGGAGGCTTGAGGGTCAGGTGGAGACACACCAAGAGAGATTAGTCAGTTCGATTTTCTGGGGCGAGGTTTACAGAGGAAATCGAGCAAGTGATCAATTGTAGTAAGGGGCAGTTCAGCAAGAGGATGAAGAATACATAGCAGAGAGGCAACACAGAGCCTAGCAGGGTTGACGCAGAGGCTAAGGAGGCTAGGGCAGAGGATGCAGAAGCCACAGACGACGCAGAGGGTGACGTAGAAAGCCGCAGAGGCTGACGCAGACAACACAAAGGGCTGTAGAGGTTGACATTGGGATGAAGAGGCTGTTCTGTGGGGCAGACTGAGAGCAGATTAGCCGGGAGAAGGTGACGCAGTCCCAGAGAGGGTGACACAGTTCCAGAGGAGTGCTTGGAGCAGCTTTCATTGTCCAACACAAGGAATAACCAGAGTCACTGTGGGAATGTTCATCTAGTTGTTGATTTGTCGGAATATCTGTCTCAGGAAAGAGGTACTATGTCAAGGATATTCTCTGAAGGGTGAGCCATTTCTGGCACCTTAGTTGTATTCAGAAATCTACTTAATAATAAAACCCTCATGTATGCTACACCGGTTTTTCCAAATTGGGTTTTTTTTGGGGACGATTGTCTAAAAATAATGGCGTCCCTTGTGTTGTCTCAATTTATTTCAGTTGTTGATCTGTATATTCGTGAAGGCTACATTTGTGTTTACTTCAATATTTATGCAATTAAATAACTTGTTAATGTAACAAACAAGTAGGAGATAGTAAACCAGAAATTGCAGTAGGTGTTTCTGATGTGTTAGATTCAGGAATTTTCACATGATATCAGAGTGATTGCAGATCAAAGAGTACTGAAGACACCAACCAAAGAAATTTGAGAATTTGTAGCAGAGAAGCAGGTGTCCCAAGAGACAACACTGTTCCAGAGCTGAAGAGGCAAGAAGAGGGTGCGTAGAGGCTCGTGCAGAGGTTGCGTCAGCATTCTGAGCCAGGAGAAGGGCCAGCGCAGAGGCAAAGAGGGGCAGAACAGACTCATGCAGAGCCATGTCATCTTTCTCAATTAGGAAGGATTGACGCAGTTGGCTGGGAGGAGCAGATTCAACCTACACTGTGATTGCGCAGAGCCTGAAGGGCTTAGGTTCTTCAGTTGCTGGGGTTAAGGGAGCTGTGTAGATTGTGATTTGAGGAGCTGGTGGGATGCTGGTTTTGTCAGTATAGAAAAGTGTCTAAGGAGACAGAACCAAGGTAGAGGGAAGCACTATCTCAATGGATTTCTAGCCAAGAAATCGAGATCCGAGTTACATCAGCAAAGGGGGATTAGAGAGGACTGATTCGACAGTTGGCAAAAGGATTTCTAGGAGGGAAGTCAAGACTCAAAGGGAGTGTAGAAGAGGAGCAGATGGCAATAAACGGATTGATGGACTGGGACAGATTGGACGGGGCTTCCAATTTTGTCATTTGGAAGGCGAGGGTCCTTATAATCCTTGATAAACATCGTATCGAGGACTATGCCTTGAACACATTTTTTGTCCCAGTTGACCCAACTGCAAATGAGAAGTATGAGGAGGCCCAGGTGAAGGTGGAATGCATGATCCTAGACGGGGTCAAAGATCATGTCATACCACATATTGCTGAGAAGAACACAACAAGAGGAATGTGGGAGACCCTGACCACCTTGTACCAGGGCTCTTCTGTGAAGCGGAAGATGTTATTGGAAAATAAATTGAGGTCATATCAGATACAAAAAGGAGAAGAGATAGATCACTCCCTTCTCAGGTTGCAAGGAATTCACAACCAACTTACTTCCGTGGGGTCTACACTGGATCCTGTGTTTATGGTCAAGATTGCTCTGAATGCAGTCTTCGAGGACTAGGAGACGTTTGTCCAAAGCATCTTGGGCAGAGCGACTCTCCCCAGTTGGGAGGAGATGTGGGCAGCTCTTTGACAGGAAGAGATCAAGAGATTGACCAAGGTGGGGAGTAGCGGTAAGGGAATTCAAGTTAAGAAAGAGGAGGAGGATGCAGCAAAGGGGGATTGGAGAGGAGTGATTCGGCAGTTGGCAGAAGGATTTCCAGGAGGGAAGTCAAGACTCAGAGGGAGTGTAGAAGAGGAGCAGAAATGGCAATAAACAGATTGAGGGATTAAGATAGATTGGACGGGGCTTCCAATTTTCTCATCTGGAAGGCCCAGATCCTGGTAATCTTGCATAAACATCGTATCTAGGACTATGCCTTGAAAACAGTTGCTGTCCCAATTGACCCTATTGCAAATGCGAAGTATGAGGAGGCCCAGGTGAAGGCGGAATGCATGATCCTAGATGGGGTCAAAGACCATGTCATACCACATATTGCTGAGAAGAACACATCAAGGGAAATGTGGGATACCCTGACCACCTTGTACCAGGGCCCTTCTGTGCAGCAAAAGATGTTATTGGAAAATCAATTGAGGTCATATCAAATGTAGAAAGGAGAAGAGATAGATCACTTCCTTCTCAGGTTGCAAGGAATTCACGACCAACTTACTTCCATGGGGTCTACACCGAATCCAAAGTTTATGGTCAGGATTGCTTTGAATGCAGTCTCCGAGGACTTGGAGACATTTGTCCAAAGGACCTTTGGGCAGAGCGACTCTCCCCAGTTGGGAGGAGATGTGGGCAACTCTTTGACAGGAAGAGATCAGGGGGTTGACCAAGGCGGGGAGTAGCGGTAAGGGAGTTCGAGTCAAGAAAGAGGAGGATTGTTAATTCATGGTATGTTCTATGCTTAGAGCAGTGTACTTCAAATTCTTCTTATTAGCCACTGTTTAGCAATCACATTAACATAAAGTAAATGTTGATAGAACATTAATAGATTGATAGAAAACAATCCATGACAAGAGACTTTAGATGTAGTTGCTAGCCAGGGACAAACCACAATGTGGGGAAACCCTTTGATCAATTCTTCTATGATCTTCAATAGTTCAGCAGAGAGAGAAATAGTACAAATACATAAGTCTGTAATCTTATGATAGCAACAACAAACCCTAACCAACAAAGTCAAAGCTGGTCAAACAAGATAGAATTGACCACCAATTTGCTTGGTCAATATCCCAGTCAACTCAACCTCCAACCATAGTTTTAAAATTCGGCCGATTCGAAACGGAAACGACCGAGTTGATCCGTTTTAATGCCCAGAATTGTGACTCGGTGGAGGAAACGGTTCGGGGGGCCGAGTCATAACCTGCGGCCCGTAACCCCATCAAAACAGCAATTTGTCATTTTTTTAATGAAATTTTGAAGTGTTTGTTGATTGGTTTGGACTCCAAGGTGTTTTCTAAATTAGTTAAATGCTATTTGGGGTCCATTTCGCTCTCCTAGTATTGATATGCTATTCAAATTTCATGGTAATGTTAAATTCCTAAAGTAAAAGTGACATTCTTCTTAATCTTCATTTTCATCATTTTACTTAAATTTTTAACATTACCATGAAATGACTCAGGATGTTTGAGAGTGGTTCCGACCTCATTGGATTTCATATGGAGAAAGTAGAATTTTAGATTTCATTCAAAATCCAACAGACTTATCAGTTTTTCAGGATTTCAGGATTGGAGGATTGCAATGTTTCCATTGAATTTTGTCATGTATAAAGGTATGGAACTCGTATTTAATCAAGATTCAAGAGCACCAATTCCTCTATGTACCTTGATGTTAGTGACATTGGTTGTCGAACTCCTTTGGGATTCGCTCCCAAACCAGGAGCTTCTGAAAATGTCGCTCTCGCTCCCATTTTCGCTCTCGCTCCCGACTTTCGCTCCTGCTCCCAAGTAACACTGAGCCAGATGATGTTGGCAACTCTAGCAATAGCCAATAGTACTGGTCACCGACTTTTGTTGTAGAGGCCATTTATAGCCTCCTTGGTTATGTGTTTTTGTTTTGATCTCTATATCACCATCGTGTATGTATTGGACAGTGCACTGGGTGCCATTTTGATATAATGGATATATTCATGAGCCTACTTTGATCATATGTTGTCTTCTATCTATATTCTAATGCTGTGTGTTTGGAAACATGAATGAAAATGTTTAAAATTATGTGTTTTTATAAAAAATAAATATTTAATGTATTTTTTACAACGACCGAGTCATTGAAATCGAGCTAGCCGAGTCGATATCGAGTTGGAGTCAGAGTTTTAAAACATTGCCTCCAACAACAAGAAGAGGCAGCCCAAAAGCACTTCGAAAAACTCAATCAAATGCAATCAACTGAAGTCAACTTGCTGCCAGCAATTAGGGCAGTCAATGCTCGTCAAACCTGAGGTTAAAATGCCTTGGTTTGCGTGCCAGAATTTGCGGCTTGCCTAGGAGAGACAACCACACCAAAACCATAGCCCTAGAAAGTCCACACTGATCAAAGATACTATCTGCAGCTTCTATGTCGTCTTTTTTGCATCCTTCTGCGTCCTCCTTCTTGCCACGTGTGAGCTGCTCCTTGTGTGTAAACCCAATCAACAAAGGAGAGTGATGAATGTGAGAGATGAGATGAGTGAATAATGCCTCAACCTATCTTGTATTTATATGAAACGTTGAGCATGCGTGTCGCATGTTTAGTTGTTGGTCGACCTTGACAATTCGTCAAGTAAATACAAGTAAATTCATATCTCTATAAATAGTTGTCGAAATCAAATGGTCGTTAGATCAATCCTACACCTCTCGACGGGAGGAATCCAAGAAAAATATCAGCTGCCATAAATAAGATGACCCACATGGAGTTTGGCCTTAGTTTCCAATTTTAACACTCCCTCTGAACTAGGGAGAACTCCATTTGCTAATTTATCTGATTGTTGGTACTATCTCTGCCATCAAATGCACTGCCATGCACTGCTCGGCTTTGCTCTGCTCTACTGAACTATGAAGAAGAAGAAATAATCGAGGATGTATCATACCATCCTCCACTGACCCGAAGTCAGTCCCAGAGAGTGTGTCATACCACTCTTATTGATCCCATATCGGTGCTAGAAGAGTGTCTCAAACCACTCATACTGATCCCAGACCAATGGACGTCATCCTAGCATAGGGAGTATGGTAGATACAACGATGCGTCCATCGATATTACTACTATGGTCCCTAACCCCATTTCCCTGCTCATTGGCCAGATGAGAGGTACTTCCCATGAGTCCTAGATTGCATGGGTAGGATGCCTCGACAAGAGAACCACTCATCCTTTCCCAAAGTCGCCACGGGGCATCATAGGGGAAGGCTGAACCTTTCACCCTGTACACAGCGCACCACTAGGGGAGGGTGAGTCACCCTATGGTCGCTTGTCGCTCTAAGAAGTACCCGATGCCCCTTGGAGCTCCCAGAGCTCAATGCATGCATCATGCAGGACCCTCCTAAGAGAGTCTCTCAACAACTCCAAGTCGTTCTCGGAAAGTCAAGAATTTGACCTTTCCCGGGGGTTTCGTCAAAATGTCAGTGACTTGCTCATCTGTATTGATATGTTGGAGCCTTATTGCTCCTCGCTGTACCATATCCCAGATAAAGTGTTACTTGATATTGATATGTTTCAAGCGATGATGAAATACAGAATTCTCTGATAAATGAATCCCACTCTGGTTGTCACACAGGATCACAATAGTATCCAATGTAAATCCAAACAACTCACTGAAGCGCTTCCGCAACCAGACAACCTCGCAAAAGGCCATACTCGCAACAATGTACTCTGCCTCGCGGTGCTCAAGGCCATCGACTTCGGCTTCCTGCTCATCCAAGATATCAAGGCAAATCCCAAAGAGAAACAACACTTAGAAGTGCTCTTTCGGTCCACCACACTGCCTGCCCAATCAACATCGGTATATCCATGTAGTCTCACATCTCCAGTAGTGTATCTCAACCAATGAGTGATTGTGCCACGAAGATATCTCAACAGATTCTTGGCACTAATCCAATGTGAGCGGTGAGGCTTAACCATATGTTGACTCAACGTGTTGACTGCAAAGCATATATTCAGAAGGGAGTTCACCAAGAACATCAATGCTCTGATGAGTTGAAGATACTCGGTAGCATTTTGCAAAACAAGTCCGGCAACACTACCGCTTAACTTCTTGAAGTCAAGCTCCACCGGGTTAGTCACGGGCTTGCAGTCCACCATGCTGAATCTCTCCAATATCTTCACCACATATTTTCCTTCAAATAGGAAAATCTCCCCTGGCTGCTGCCATACTGCCAGTCCTAGGAAATAGTGCATCAGTTCTAGGTCTTTCATCTCAAACTCGGAAGCTAACTCCCTCTCTCATTTCTGAATGAGAGGGTCTGGACTCTGCACCTGTCAGAAAGATGTTGTCAACGTACAACACCAGTATGATAGGTTTATCATCTTCAACCTTAAAGTAAAGGTTAGGGTCAGCTTCACTCCTAGTGAATCCCAACTTCATCAAGTAGCTATCGATCCTCTCATACCAATCTTAGGGTGCTTGCTTCAACGCATGGAGGGTGTTCTTCAACTCGTAAACCTGAGATTCTCGATCATGAATCTCAAATCCTTCTAGTTGTTCCACATAGACTTCCTCTTTGATCGAACCATGCAAGAACGTGGTCTTGACATCCATCTGATGTAGGTTCCATCCTTGTGAAGCAGCAAGGGCTATGATTGAGCTAATGGTGGTATATCGGGCAACTGATGCAAATATCTCGTCATAGTCCATACCTTCCTTTTGAGAGAAGCCACGAGCGACAAAACAAGCTTTATACTTTTCAGCACTTCCATCAGCTCCATGCTTTATTTTGTAAAGCCATTTCGAAGTGACAACTGTTTTGTCTTGGGGTCTGGGGACCACATCCCAGACATCGTTCTTCATGATGGATTCATATTCCTCAATCATAGCATCCTTCCATACTTGATGCTTCACAGCTTCTGTGAACGATGAGGGCTCATTTTGAATGATTGTGCTCATAATGGTCAAGTATCTATGATACTTGGTCGGCTTCTTACTTTCCTAGAAGTTCCTTTGGGTGCAATGTATCCTTTAGCATCATCAAGTGTCCCCCCAAGCCATGAGGGCCTCTTCCTAGAAGAGGAAGGCTCTTGCGGAGGGGAATCGACAAGGTCCATAGGTTCTTCCACTTCGGACATCATTTCATCTTGCTTTTCCTACAGTTTGCTGGTGTCAGCTTCTCCAAATTTCCTTAGTATAGGAAGATTGTCAACTTTGCTAAGAGCCATATCTTCGTCAAAGGTGACATTGTGGCTAATTTCGACTTCCCTTTGACCAGCCACATACATTCTGTAGCCCTTAGTAATTTTGCTATAGCCCACAAAGATTCCCTTCTTTCCAGATGCACCCAATTTATTCCTTTTCTCTTTTGGCACATGAAAATAAACAGGACTTCCAAAAATTCTAAAATGAGATACATCAGGTTTCTTACCAGTGAACATCTCTTCGGGAGTCTTGGAATCCAATGCTTGATTAGGGCATTGGTTTTGAACATATACGGTGGTATTTGCAGCTTCGGCCCATAGAAACTTCGGAAGCCTTTGATCATGGAGCATGGAACAAACAACTTGCATAATCGTACGATTCTACCTTTCCACCACACCATTATGCTCAGGAGTGTATGGTGTTGTGGTCTCCCTCTTAATGCCAACTTCCTTACAAAAGTCATGGAACTGATTGGATTCATACTTGGTCCTATTCTCAGTCCTTAAGATCTTGATCTTCTTCTCAGTTTGATTTTCAATCAAGGCTTTGAAGTGACGGAACCAAGAGAACACTTCATCCTTCTTTTTCAAGAAGTATATCCAAGTCTTGCGAGAATAATCATTTGTAAAAGTGAGGTAATATAAATATCCTCCCAAGGAGTTCACAGGCATCATACTAGATATGTCGGAGTGAATCAATTGTAATATACCCGAGGTCTTGCTATGCCTTGATGGGAATGGTCCCCTTTTGACTTTTCCTTCGACACACCTCGAACATACACCTTCTTGTTCTACTTTAAACTCGGGCATCCCTGTCAACATTTGTCTCACATCGGTTAGAGCTTTATAATGAAGGTGAGAAAACCTCTGGTGCCATAGCTCAGACTGAAGAGATGTGTCACAAGACATGACAACCAACAGACTTCCTCCGACTTGATACAAAGAGTCAACTCGAAACCCAAGAGTGAAAGCATCTTTAAAATTCTTTTTCCATACACGTACCTTGCCATCGATGAAGGCCACCTTGTAGCCTTTGCCTTTCATTGCCAAAATGGACACCAAGTTCTTCTTGAGATCAGGTACATATAGAATTTCTCGCAAATGAATTGTGTTACCCTGATTCAATTGAAGGGAAACATTCCCTACGCCTTTCACAGGATATTTGGAGTTGTCTCCAATAATTATTTCCAGCTTGGTCTCCTTCTCTATCAGATTAGAGAGAGCTTCTTTTTAACCAGTGAAGAGCCTTGAGGCACCATTATCAATAAGCAAATTGCCCAACGAGTCCAGAGGAGAAGTAGTAGACAGGGCCGATATCAAATAATATTAATCTTGCTTATTGTTAACAACGTTAGATTCATACCTTGAGTTTTTTGCCTTCTTGAAGGGTTGACCACTTCCTTAATTTCTAACATTCCTCTTTCCTTTGCCATTGAACCTGCCCTTACTGTGATTGTTGTTGGAATTGCCTCGGTAGTGATTTTTATCATCGTCATGAGATGTGTCTTTTCTATCAGGACACTCCCTCGCATAGTGGCCAATTTTGAAGCAAATGAAACATCTTCCTTTCCTTCCACCTTTCGGTCCGACCTTTCCCTTAGATTTTAACCCAAAATTATTTCTCCTTTTAGCATGGGAGGAGAAAGCAGCGAGATTGCCTCTAAATGTAGGCATTTCCTGCTCTTCCATCCTTGTCTCTTCTTGAATGCATCTCGCCATCAGTTCCTCAAATCCTGGAATTACATTATTGTTGAGAAGAGTGGTTTTGAATACATACCATTCGGATGGGAGCCCTCCAAGAGTTGTGATGGTCAGTTCCATGTCAGGAATGACTTCCCCAATCGATAAGAGATCATTCTTGATCTCGGTGATCCTTAAGAAGTAGGCTTGCATATTTTCATCTTTGCCCTTCTAAATTTCCTTCAGCTTATTCTCAAGGGACAAAGCTTGATTTGCATCACTAACTTTAAACAGGCTTACCAGTTTATCTTAGATTTCCTTGGACGTGTTCAACTCGGAAATGTCGGCCACCAGGCGCTTGTCGATAGAGTCCCGGATGATCTTCTTTGCTTTGACTTCTCCCTTGGTCCACTTGTTCCTTGCAGCAACTGATGCATTTGACGGAGGCTCAATGATTCTGCCTCTCACATGGTCCAACACTTCCTGCTCTTACAATGTCAGATCAAGAGACATCTTCCATTCGTGATAGTCAGACTTCTCACAGAGCTTATCTTCGGCGGGGAAGTGTGATGAGGAACCCATGGAGTCTATAGACTTTTTACAACAGTGTTCGTTGATTGCTCTTGCTCTTGCTTGGGCTTTGTCTTCACCTTAGCTTTGATACCATGTTAATTTATGGTATGTTCCAGTGTTGCGGGGGAGCACCCCCCCAATCTCGCTCCGAATCCACGCTCCGGGTGGGAGCGAGTCGGGAGCGCGCTCCCTAAAAAAGTTTTTGTTCCCTGCCTTTTTGGGAGTGTTTTTGGGAGCATTTTGCCTTTTTTGCAAATTTTTTTTTGTAGTAATGTTCGAAATGCAATTTTTTTTTAAGGAAACAAATAATTTTTGAGTGGGGTAGCTTAATGATCAAGTCTAGGCCCTAGTATTGATATGCTATTCATGGTAATGTTAAATTCTTAAATTCTTAAAGTAAAAGTGACATTCACTTTAATCTTCATTTTCATCCTTTTACTTAAAATTTTAACATTACAATGAAATGACTTAGGATGTTTGAGAGTGGTTCCAGCCTCATTTGATTTCATATGGAGAAAGTAGAATTTTAGATTTCATTCAAAATCCAGCAGACTTATCAGTTTTTCAAGATTTCAGGATTGGGGGATTTCAATGTTTCCATTGAATTTTGTCATGTATGAGGGTATGGAATTCGTATTTAATCAAGAGCACCAATCCCTCTATGTACCTTGATGTTAGTGACATTGGTTGTCGAACTCCTCTATCATGACCCTCCTAAAAACGTACACATCACTCCAACAAAATTTTGACTTGACATGCTATGCTTTTTCTATCTTATGTTAATGCTTAAAGAGTGATATTAATGACAAAGATCCCTATACAGATACGAAGGTAATGACAAAGATACCTCTGGATATTAATGCTTAGAGGGTGATATTAATGACAAAGATCTTGATTTTCCAACAAGACTAAAAAATTAGACATTTCTCGTGGTGGCAAGAGGCCCAAGCATAAGAAATAGATAATAGATTTACTTCTCTTTTCTAGTTTCTAGTAGCTTTTATAACTATTGACTCTTTCATATTTATTATGATATTTTTTAAAATAATATATGACAATTTAAGTTTGACGTTGGCAATTATAACTCATTAGTAATGAATTATGAATATGATGCTTCATGAAAGTTGAAAGTTGTTTAATTTCATTTCGTTTTCTAACATTTCATTTCATGTTAGATATTATTTGTTGTAATGGTTACACTTAGCTTACAAGTACAACTATGGTGATCAATGATGATAAATGTTATATATTGAATTTTGAAAGCTTGAAACTTTAAGATTCATGAAACATGAGATTCAATATGTTGTATGTTACTATGTTACTAACTTGTGGACGTGGTTGATGAAGATTATAACTTCTAGATGATTGTTGTTATATGGTTCAATCTATGTTTCTTTTATGTCTTTTATATCTAATTCATTATTCTACATGTTTTTGTTGACATATATGTATCAAAATATAAAAAATATATATATTATATAAAAATGCTTTAGGATTCGTTCCCAAACTGGGAGCTTCTGAAAATGTCGTTCCCGCTCCCCGCTTTCGCTCCCGCTCCGAAGTAACACTGGTATGTTCTATGCTTAGAGCAGTTTACTTCAAATTCTTCTTATTAAATACTGTTTAGCAATCACACTAACATAAAGTAAAATGTTGATAGAATATTAATAGATCGACAGAAAAGAAGCCAAAATAAGAGAGACACCAGATGTAGCGGCTATCTAGGGACAAACCCCAATGTGGAGAAACTCTTTGATCAATTCTTCTATAATCTTCAATAGTTCAACCGAGAGAGAAATAGTACAAATACATAAATCTGTAATTTTATGACAGCAACAACAAATAGTAACCAGCAATGTCAAAGTTGGTCAAACAAGATAGAATTGACCTCCAATTTGCTTGGTCAATATCCCAGTCAACTTGGCCTCCAATAACAAGAAGAGGCAGCCCAAAAATAGTCTGAAAAACTTAGTCAAATGCAGTCAATTGAAGTCAACCTATTTCTAGCAATTAGGGTAGTCAACGTTGGTCAAACCCGAGGTCAGAATGCCTCGGTTTGCGTGCCAAAATTTGCGCTCTGCCTAGGAGAGAACCAAACCAAAACTGCAGCCCTAGAAAGTCCACATTGGTCAACGCTGGTCAAAGATACTAAATGCAACTTCTGCATCCTCTTTTCTGTGTCCCTTTGCGTCCTCCTTCTTCCCACATGTGAGCTGCTCCTTGTCTGTAAACCCAATCAACAAAGGAGAGTGAAGAATGTGAGAAATGAGATGAGTGAATAATGTCTCAACCTATCTTGTATTTATATGAAACGTTGAGCATGTGTGCCACATGTTTAGCTGCTGGCCGACCTTGACAATTTGTTAAGTAAATACAAATAAATTCATATCTCCATAAATACTTGTCAGAATCGGATGATCGTTAGATCATTCCTACATCTCTCGATGAGAGGAATCCGAGAAAAATATCAGCTACCATAAATAAGATGACCCATATGGAGTTTGGCCCTAGTTTCCAATTTTAACAAGGATGCGACTCTAGCATTTGCGGGACAACAAGGGGTTCAGAAGAGGAAGGACATCTCCAAGGTCAAGTGCTTCAACTGTTGGGAGCTGGGACATTATGCATCTCAGTACCCCAGGAAGAAAGGCAAGGGAGAAGCTTCTGATTCGAAGGCAACTCCAACAAAGGCGGAGAAGGATGTCGACACTGATGACGATTGTGCCATGAGTGCTCATGCGCCTCTAGAGAAGAGGTGGGGAGACATAGAGTTGTAGTTAGGAGGACTACATGCAGGGGCAAGATCCTTGAGGTACTCAAACTCATGGATCGCATCCGGCTACAGTAGCCCTTAGCGACAGTACCATGATGACAGGTGTCGAGTGGAGCAAGGTGTGATGGAGCGACAATGTAGTGCTAGAATGCAAAAGTCTGTAGTAGCGCAGTGGATGTTGTAGCAGTGCGAGAGGCACAAAGGTGTTTGTAGCAACACAATGGCAACAGAGGGAGCACATGATACCAACTTAGGTAGCTTCAACATGATGAGGTTTCCAAACTGACTAAGATGTCAATATTTGGGTGAAGTCTGTTGCTAACTTCTCAGTAACTGAGTTGCAGTACAATAGTTAGCAGTGGCACTGCTATGGGCAGCATGATACAACAGGTTGAGAGGGAGCTGCAGTACGAATGTAGCAGTGGCAGTGGTAGTATCATGGGCAACAATATTGGAAGCAGCAGTGCAAAGGATTTGAAGCAGTAGGCCAAGCATCAACACAAGTACCGATGCAGAAGATCAGTGTGATGTTTCTATGGTGAAGCATTAGAAACATTCCTCGCTAAAAGAGAGTGTTGATTTTTGGTAGCATCAGATGTGCTCTAGCCATGAAAATTGGTGGAGAGGCTAAGGCACATGAGATCTCCAAGTCACAGAAATCGTTTGGAGAAATTCCACCCTGATGAAGAGATATTAAAATAATTAATATTTGTAATGAGACTCTAAGTGTAAACTTAGGAAAATTAAAATATTAATGTGTATTAATATAAATGGGTTAGAAAGTTCTAAATAACGAGGATCAAGCCAGATCTAATCTTAGCTGTTGATTAGGGACTTAATCTTGTTTGTTGAATCATCAACATGAAAAGTATAATTGGAGGCTTGATGGTTAGTTGGAGACACACCAAGAGAGATTAGTCAGTTCGATTTTCTGGGGTGAGGTCTGTTGAGGAAATCGAGCAAGTGATCAATTGCAGTGAGGGGCAGTTCAACAGGAGGCCGAAGAATACATAACAGAGAGGCAACATAGAGCCTAGGAGGGTTGACGCAGAGGCTAAGGAGGCCAGCACAGAGGATGCAAAAGCCACAGAGGAGGCAGAAAGCGACATAGGCTGATGTAGACAACACACAGGGTTGTAGAGGTTGACGTTGGGCTGAAGAGGCTGCGTTGAGTAGGTTCTATGGTGCAGATTGAAAGCAAATTAGCCGGGAGTGGGTGACACAGTTCCAGAGAGGGTGACGCAGTACCAGAGGAGTTCTTGGAGCAGCTTTCACTGTCCAGCACAAAGAACAACCGAAGTCATTGTGGGATTGTTTATATGGTCGCTGATTTGACGGAATATCTGTCTCTGGAAAGAGGTACTACTGCCAAGGATATTCTCTAAAGGGTGAGTCATTTTTGGTACCCTAGTTGTATTAAAAAATCTGCTTAATAATAAAACCGTCATATATGCTGCACCGGTTTTGTCATATTGAGTTTTTTCCTGGACGATTGTCCAAAAATAACGGTGTCCCTTGTGTTATCTCAATTTATTTCAATTGTTGATATGTATATCTTGTTGGAAATAATACTGAGAGGGGGGGTGAATCAGTATTATCTGATCAATTATTTTCTTTTTCAAACCCAAAACATATATGCTACTTCGATTAGATGAACCCGCGTATATATGCAACTTCAGATAAGGAAACCCGTGTATACAATGCAGACTTACAATTACTTTATTCTACATATGTTGATCATTAAGTTATGCATATAAACAGTTACCAGCAACAGTGAAACAGATCAGTAGACAACCACACACAAAAACACAAGATATAAGGTGGAAACCCAATGTGGGTGAAAACCACCTGCTGCAATTCGTCTCTATCTTATTTTTAATTAGAAACTTCTTTTTACAATGATTCTGTACTGGTGCAGTCCTTTACCAGTACGCAGTTTGCTACCTGAAGAGAGCTACAACCCTCTCAAGTTTTCCAGCTTCTCCTGGAAGGGAGCTACAACCCCCTTAGTTCTTGTACTAGTTGAGATGCTAGTACGCAGGCTGCTACCTGTAGAAGGCTACAACCTTCTCTTTCCAGGGACCACGTTTCATAAATTTTCAGACTGGATCCACAAATAACATCAATCGAACATCAAGAGTTTCTGCATCAACCAATCACCTTTTCACCAGTCAAAACTGAATCAAAATAAACACTACTCTGTCAACTGTACCTAGATCACAGTAACTGTAATCACACCCCAAATTCTGAAACCAGATCACTGCAATAATCAACAGAAGTAGCTAGAACATAAATTATGAGACGTACGCTACTTCAATATTTAGAAACTTGCGTACATACGCCTCTGTGTTAAGATCAACTTGCGTATACGCACTTTTGACGTACAGAAATTGCGTGTATACGCACCTGGGCCAAGATCAACCTGCGTATACGCTCTTCTGACTTACAGAAACTGCGTGTATACGCACTTGTGCTAAAATCAACCTGCGTATACGCACTTTTGATTTATAGAAAATGCGTGCATACGCGCTTTCGCTTCATTGAACCTGCGTACAGATCTATAAAGATAATTTACCCCTTCAAATGTTCAGATATTAGTTTACCCAGATTATAGATCAAGCAAGCGTCACATAGAACATATCAAAATCATACAAAGATACTATCATTCAAGCCTTAAGATTTTGACCCATGAAAAGAACTTATCCTTCTCCTTGCGCTCAGGTTCCTTCTTCCTTCAGATCCGGATCTGCACCATAACCCAATCACCGTATTCCAGATCTAGCACTTTATCAGATATTCAATAATACCGATGATCCCTTGCCAAATGATCTCCTTCCACTTTTATAGCCTTAGGCCTTTCACAATACCACGGTCCAAAACCATAACAATTAAATACCATGGACCCAATACTTGGGATCAACACTTATGACGAGATACCATGGTCCAAAACCATAGGCTCAAATACCAAGGACTAAATACCACGGACCAAAAATAAGTTCTCCCACATGTACGCGCTTTTCCTTGCATGAAAGGGCGTGTATACGCATACCGCCTTGGACGTTCCACCCGCGCTGTATACGGGGCTTCGTCAAAGTGAACCTGCAATATATCTTTTTCTTCTTTCTGAGTGCCTGAATTGTATCTGTTACAAAGTGAGTTGCCATAAGGACAACACTAGTCATCGCGCCAAACTGTGCCATAATGCCAACAATCTCCCCCTTTGGACTTGATGGCAACCCCAAGATCCTCAAAGTCATTCTCCCCCTTTGTCATCAAGGGCAAAGGGTTGTGCGCCCCCTGAGTACATGCTGAAATCACTGTTCTGCTGTGCTGACCAAGCTCCCTCTGACTTGTAGGCAAAATTTGCAAAAAGATGTTCTTTAGGAAGAACCATGACTTATACATCATAAAAGACCTTCCTATCACCAACAGACTCTATACATACATCCATCACCCAACCAAGTGGGGAGACACCAGAAATTTACATATGACAACCAATTACATTACATCATTCATCCCAGGCATAGTGGGGAAACCAAAATAGGCCGTTACATGACCTTGATGAAAAGAAGATATACATGCCATAGAGACGAATTATCCAAAGCAAGACTATGAAAGTTGTCAGTAACTGCTATCAGCAACATCTGTCAAGCATTATTCAAATCAGCAACCATGTTCTCTTTCTATTCTTCCTCTGCAAGAGTTCCAACTGAAACCAACAATAGTTGTGAACTTGAACCAAAAGCTACTAAGGTAATGCCAACAATGCATCACTAGAAGATTATTTGCTCCCCCTGAACCTGTGCCAGATGGTCTTTGTCAGACCCCTATCAGACTATCAGAGTTTGTCCCTACTGATATCCTTCAAACCTCCATATACATGATTGTCTCTGCACAAACCAACGTATGTACGCGGATCCTCCTCATCCAACTTGCGTACAACAACTTTTCTCTGAAATAGACAAGTTTTAACAGCAGGATGAAGCATCAACTACTCCTAGTTTCTGTCTGAGGTATTCAAATGTTTCCCTGGGCAGTGGTTTGGTGAGTATATTAGTAACTTGTTCCTTAGAGGGAACATATTCCAACTTGACTTTTTGTTCCAGCACTTGTTCCCGAAGAAAATGATATTTGATAGGTATGTGCTTGGTCTTTGAATGCATGACTGAATTCTTTGAAATGCTGATTGCACTTGTATTATCACATAAGATGGAGATAGGTGGAGTACAAGTGATTTGATAATCCTGCAAGATTTGCATCATCCAAAGGAGTTGGGTGCAATAAGATGCAACAGCCACATATTCTGCTTCAGCTGTAGATAATGCAATAGAGCTTTCTTTCTTGCTGAACCAAGATACTAATCTGGAACCCATAAAGAATGCACTGCCACTGGTGCTTTTTCTGTCAACCACGCTTCCAGCCCAATCTGCATCTGTATAAGCATGAAGTGTGAGATCCGCATCTCTAGGATACCATAGGCCATAATTTTGAGTTCCTTGAAGATACTTGAAAATTCTCTTTACTGCCTGGAGATGAGTTTCCTTAGGATTTTCTTGAAATCTTCCAACCATTCCTACTGCATGCATGATGTCTGGTTGGGTACCTGTTAAATAGAGCAGACTTCCAATCATGGATCTACAGGTTGGTTGATGCACTGCTGCTGATTCATCATTTGCACTGTGGCTACATCCTGTGACCATAGGAGTACATACTAGTTTTGAATCTTCCATGCCATACTTCTTCAAGATCTGCTTGAGGTACTTGGTTTGAGATAGAAAGATACCACCTTTATTTTGTTGGATTTGTAAACCAAGAAAATATGTTAGTTCTCCAAGCAAGGACATTTCGAATTCCTTCTGCATCACCAAGGCAACATTTTGACTCATAGCTTCTTCATTACTGCCAAAGATGATATCATCTACACACACAACAAGTATTAGCAATTTGTTATTTTCAAGTTTTATATAAAGATTGCTATCTGCTGATCCTTTTGAAAAACCTTGTTGATGAAGGTATTTGTCCAGATGATAGTACCAAGCCCTTGGAGCCTATTTGAGACCATAGAGAGCCTTCTTTAGTTTGCATACAAGATTTGGATCATTACCAAGGATGAACCCATTTGGCTGCTCAATGTACACTTCTTTTTCTAAGTCTCCATTCAGAAAGGCTGATTTCACGTCCATTTGAAATACTTTGAACTTATGAAAGCTAGAGAGAGCAAGGAACATTCTGATGGCTTCAAGTCTAGCAACGGGAGCAAAATTTTCTTCAAAGTCTATTCCTTCTTGTTGAGCATACCCTTTACAAACAAGTCTAGCCTTGTTTCTAATCACTTCCCCATTTTCATTCAACTTGTTCTTGAAGATCCATTTTTTCCCTATGACATTCTTATCTTTTGGTCTAGGAACCAACTCCCAAGTGTTATTCTTTTCGATCTGCTCAAGTTCTTCATCCATTGCCTTGACCCAGCATTCATATTTGCATGCCTCTCTTAAATTTTGTGGGTCAGTGGAGGAAAGTAATGCCAAATAGCTTGAAG